>JAOBYK010633777.1:0-10885 GCA_025434845.1 Phenganax subtilis | reverse complement strand
AGGAGAATCTCAAGAGATATTTAGGAGAACTGGGGGGGACGTGTCCCCCCCAGTCCCCTCCCTAGCGACGCTACTGATTCAGACTATCTACATCCATAGCCTCGTATGTTCGAGGACATGGAGAGCAAACAGCCATACTTCGTTTGGAGGCAATCATAGTTGACGGCACAGTTATGCCACTATTTTCAGGGCTAGTAAACTCCTAAAGACTCGTGCAAGATTTCTTACAAGAACTGGAGTCTTCAGCCGTTTGTACCTCCGCTGAAATGCGACAAAGAACCTCAGCACACTCACTCTCGATAGTAGCCATGTTGAGAAGTTTTGATCTGCGGGACTACTAAGACCAGAATGCACTGCGCGCTTCGGCTCGTCAGACGTAATTATGCATAAGGTCTATTATGCCACTGTTATAGGCTTCAATGCGGCGACTTTACTCTTCAATGAATAAGGCTACTGCTGGCCGTTCCATGATCATGTTCACACAACAAATAAATTATTGTCCTGTAGCCTGTAAAGATGCATCTACAAATGCGATGACTATTTTCTTTACGACTTTCTCTATCTCGTGAAGACATCTTTGAATACGTAATTCTGCCCAACTCGGCCAACTGTTGAAATTTCTGTAGGATTTTATCACCGAGCTCATCCAGAATAACTTCATCTCAATCATAGCCTTTCATCCATAGCTCTAGCAGGAGAATCTTTGCCACATTTACGTATGGACTTACAAGACCAAGTGGGTCAAACGCTGTGGCAATTTTTCTCAATACGTTTTGTTTGTTCAGCGGTGTGTCAAGTGAACTTCCACGGTGACGACTGATAACACATCGTCCTTGCTTTCCCATGAAAGACCAAGAGTTTTTACAACAGGATCCCTCTGATAACTTAGATTTAATTCAGTCACACAATATTCCTTTGGCGTAGCTGATGTAACCATGGTAGAGTTCGAAATCCGCTTTCTAGCCTGCATACGTGCTAAGCTCTATAAGCCATCCAATTGTATATATAACTCGATTACTTCTTCCGTTTTGATTCCTGTCGATTGAGTCATCCATGTTATGTTAAATTCAGCACTATTTCAGCCGCTAGTGGATGTGCACTATGTTTTCTTCTGGCATCCCCTTGAGCAACAAACTGACCTTCCATTGGGGCAGCATCCCTTCTGAAAACTACAGGATTGAACTCCAGAAGATCAGGCTCACGATCAGGGTCAAAGTCCCTCCATAGTATTCGAAACATGCAACGATCATTCTCCTTGATTCCAACTTGTAAGTACATTTTAATGTCACAGGCAAGCGCAGTTGGATTTCGACAGACTTAAATCAACACGTCAAGTAGTTCTTGCTTTAATTTCGGGCCTGTGTGAATGACATTATTAAGCAAAACACGGTCCAGTTTTCGCAGAGCCGTCAAACATGATTCTAACTTTTGTTGATGTCTTGTTCATTCGTGCTACTGGAATGTGTGGTAGGTACCACAACTCTGGTGGCGGTTCCTCATTTTTAGGAACATGTGTCAAATAACCTTTCACGATGTAGCTGTCGATCGTTTTCTGATACTCACTTTTCAGGAATTCATCCTTCCTTTAACTTCTTTACTGTGCTGCACAAATGAGACTTTGCGCTCTTGCCATTATCTGGTAGCTTTGGACAATTACCTTTCCACAGAACATCAACTGTGTACCAATGGGCAGTATCATCATAACTTAACGATCCTTTCACCTGTATTAGACACATTCTCTTCCTCAGTGTAAAGCTTAGCTGCACAACTGTCAGTTCTGTAAGTCTCGCTTTCCCAAAATTGCTTGATGGATTGGCTGTCATCACAGCAAATACTTCCATCATTATTTTTCAATTGACACCACTTGATAAGCGTATTCGTACCACGAGTCCTAGCTCTCCCCTCGTTAAGAGCATTTGGCTCACCCATACAAGTCCACTTGAATGGACCCAGTCAAGCAACAGGGCCTCCACAATTGCTCTGGATGTCTGCTCTGGAAAAATGCAGTTCCGAGGGGCCAGTTCTCTTTGTTCTTGCCCCAGTCCTCCATTTTAAGTTCCAGTCACCCTCTATGGACAAGTTATTACTTGAATTTCCTTACTGAATGGACCGTCAACACTCTCAATTGTTAACTTTACGGGTATCAACTGAGAAGTCTCCACTTCGTTATTCAAAACATGTACTTTCACGACTTTAAACTGTTCGAACAATCCCAACCCCCCGGCAACTTCCTTGTGTACAAAGGTCTCATTTGAGGCATCATCCAAAATTGCATTAACCTTTATCTTGCGTTGATTGGCCTTTGACCAAACAGGAGCTGGGTAACCTACTCCCCTGCGGCAACATCGGTATTGTCCAGGTCATCCGTCTGGTTTTCCTGATTGTCTTGGTAATGTGTCGTATAAAAGGATGTGGTGGTTCTTCTTCCAACCGTCCACATTGCACAGCATGGATCCAGTGCATAGTTTTTTCATATGGATGCTGGCCAAGCACTGAACACACAAACCCTTTTCTTTTGCAACCTGTAACATTTACTGCTGACTTAATTTATAACTAGAAATATTGAGTAAGGCAGGAAGGCAGTGAGAACAGAAGCATGCTTGTAAAGATTAGAAAAAGAATTTTTGATTGGCTATTGAAGGTGCAACTTTACATTCGCGACGAGGGCATATATCCAGCCTCTAATGGTCACTAGTCTCTATCAAGCACCTCCAATTGCGCCGTTTGACGTTACAGATCCAAACAACGTGAGCATTCACTGGGAAAGATGAACGAAATGCCTCGAAACATACATCTTCATAAAACGAATTACTGAGGATAAACAACAACGTCCTCTACTTTTGTTCTGTGCTGGGGAAGCTGTCCATGAAATATTTGACAACCTACTCTACTCCGACGAAGCTAAAGACGACTACACCACTTTGAAACTTCTGACCGACTATTTTTTGCCAAAGAAAACAAGACATTTGAGATCTACAAGTTTCGTCAAGCGCAACAACTTGATGGCAAAAACGTTGATCAATTCTATACTCGTCTGCGATCAATAGCATCTAGGAGTGAATTTAATGATATTAACAGCCAAATTCGAGCTTAAATTATTCAACAATGTCAATCAAAGAAATTAAGAATGACTACACTACGAGGTGACACCTAACACTTGCGAAACTTCTCCAACGCGCAAGTGCTCTTGAAAATTTAATGAAACAAGCTGTAGACAAGGAAAAACTCTGGCAAATGCAACATTAGAATTAGCAGCTCTCAGTAGGACTGAAAATACAACTATCCCACACTATAATTTAATAGACCCACAATCGTACAACCCATCACGTCGTCAATGCTGTTCTTCTCTGCCTGACAACAACCCAACTGAAAATTCACACTTGTTCCACTGGCAAATTAACCCTGATCAACGACCCACCGATTAAGGTCGAAATCGTGCCACAATTGCGGTAACTCGTGCCCTCATGTAGAGACCCCATCTCCAGCAAAAGAAAAACAGTGCACAAACTGTCATCGTCTAGGATACTTTGCTAAGGTTTGTCCCTCTAGGAAAGTACCATCCAATTCCCACTGCCACTGTACAAAACACATCTGATATAATGGCAAGCGACGTAGCTCGTCTCCCTCAAGTTCTGAGTCTGATGAATGACTCCACTCGATACACACTGCACAGTGAGCAACAAATCAAACATGCTGAATGCCTGAAAGTACGTCACGTGATTTAGCCTCAAGTGAAGATTAAAATCAACAATGTAAATTTCCCTTTTATGATTAACACCGGCACTTCCTTCAACGTTATTGATGAAAAGGATTTTGCAAAGCAACAGAGCCTCGACAAACGTCACCCTGTGAAACTTCAAAAATCAAAAACTGAAATTTAGGCATATGGCTGTCCAACTCCATTGTCCATTCTTGGCACTTCCACTGCAGTAACAGCATCAGATCGCTGCCTAACTTCTGCCAAGTCTTACCTTGTCAGAGAGACTCATGGCTCTGTCCTTCGCTGCATTACAGCACAAGAACTTTTCTCATCAAGCTCAATATCAACTCAGTTGACAAAATAGCACGACACTCCTGTCCGAAAATATCCTCACACCGCAACTATCAAATTCGCTAAATGTGCCATCAAATAAGTGCTTGCCCAAATGCCTAGCCACAACCACTTCTCCCAAACTCATTCCCTAGTAGCACAATACACACACCTCCTCCATGGCATTGAAAAGCTATGTAATAAAGAAATCAAGCTCTACATCGATCCCAACGTATCCCCCGTCACACAACCAGAAACGTGCATTCCCTTTCACTGGAGAAACAAAGTTACCATTGAGTTGAAACACCTCAAAGAAAACAATATCATTGAATGCAAAATAGGTCCTACACCATGGGTAAGCCCAATTGTTGCTACACCTCGACCAAACCCCCCCCCCCCACAAAGTTCATGTTTGCATGGATATGCGACTACTTAATGGTGCCATACACCAAGACCATCATCCTTCACCTATTGTAGACGACATCACTCATTCTCTTAATGGCGCAAAAATCTTCAGCAAGCTTGACCTGTGTTTTGGCTACCATAAACTAGTCTTGGCTCCAGAATCACGAAACACTACGACCTTAACTACCCACAAAGGACCAAAGCAATACAAGCGATTAAACTTTGGCACTTCCTCAACTGCAAAAATTTTTCAATATGCCATCCAACAATCCCTAGATGGTATCTATGGTGTTCAAGTTCAAGCAATCCCAGATGCCACCCACCGGCTAACGAAACAGAACTCCGTAGCTTTCCCAGTACAGCCAATTACGTCTCATGTTTTGTTCAACTCTTCTGTGCACCCTCACTCATCGTGAAGCTAAATTGCAGTGGACACAGCAACACCAACATGCCTTCAACGAATTTAAATTGCGATTAACGACCATCCCTACAACGGCAAACTTGATCCTGCAAGGGACACTGAGCTTCTTGTTGATGGTAGTCCTGTTGGTCTGGATACCATTTTGACTCAGAAAAACACTATGGCAACTCGTGGTAACAAAAAGAAAACTGTGGCATATACTAGTCGTTTCCTCTCCGATGTGGAGCAAAGATACTCCCAAACTGAGCGTGAAGCTGTCGTCTATGTATGGGCATGTGAAAAATCCCACCTCTACGTTTATGGCGTGCTATTCACGCTGATCACAATCACAAATCACTCAGAGATATCTTCAACAACACAAAAGCCAAACGACCCGCTCATCTAAAATGCTGCAACCTTTCCTGTCAGCCCTACAATTCTGCCGTTCATTACAAACCTGGTAAAACCAACCTTCCAGACTATATATCCTGCTACCCATTACAAAATCAACCTTTACATGAAGGCAACATCGCAGAAGAGTATGTATCCTCGTCACTGCATCCGCCGTTCACTCCGCAATAAACCTCGCTGAAATTCAGGATGCTAGACAAAATGATACAAACTACAGAAACTTTCAGAACTTCTTCACTCCCACAAATGCCACTCTGTTCTAAATACAGATAATACACCACTTGCCAATGCGTGAGACTTTGATTCACAAGATCTTAAAAATTTCTACAAAATTCACCATGATTTGACTGTTACTGGCCAAAGTGACACTATCCTTTGAGGTTTTCGTATTGTGATCCCGCCAATCTATGCCACCAAGCCCTCCAACTAGCTCATGAAGGACATCAAGAACTGATGAAAACCAAACAACTACCTTGAGAAACAATCTGGCTCCCTGGCATTGATCAACAAGCAGAAACCATCATAAAACTCTGCCTGCCCTGTCAAGCTGCATTTCCTGAGAACAAGCTGAAACCACTTAAAATGTCATCCCTACAGTCTGGCCCCTGGCAACATGTTGCCACTGACTTTTAAGGTCCTCTTCCCACCGGATATACTCTCCTGGTTGTCATAGATGAATATTCACGTTTTGCAAAAGTCAAATACGTCTTTTCCACCTCTGTCACAGCTGTTATATCCAAGCTCGACAATATCTATGCCACCCACGACATTCCAGAAGTATTAAAAACGAATAATCGTCCACCTCTCATGAGTCATTCGTTCAAAATTTTTCTCAAGGAACTCGGTTCTCGACATCAGAAGATTAGACCAAGCGCTTCATGCGTACTCTTGGGAGAGCCATCTGCACTGCAAAAACTGAACAAAGAGATTGGCAGAAAGAGCTTCATAAACTTTTTACAGACTATTGCTCTACCTCCTCACTCCACCACAGGAAAATCACCGGCAGAATTATTATTATTGGGACACTGGATCAATACCAAACTGCCAGAAATACCCACCTCACGCCCCACTCATTTCACCATTGCCCGTGATGCTGCTGCTGCTGCTGCTGCTGCTAAACACAAGATGAAACTTCATGCAGACAAGCAAAGTCACACCAAGACACGCTAGTTCTCTGTTGGAGATCTAGTTCTACCTAGACAGCAACAACAGAACAAGTTTTCTACCGCATTCCAACAGGAACCATTTCGCATTACCGAAATCAAAAGCTCAATGATCACTGCCGCTTCCAAAATCGATCTATAAATCGCAATGCATCTCATTTTAAAGTTGTACCTTCAGACATTGATATGGCACCTTATGCTGCTTCTAAAGAATAGGGACGAAAGAGAAAGGCGATCAAGGATGTCCTTGGATCATGAAGATGTCAGTGCACAAAATTGCAGATGTCCTGTTAGAAGTGGCAGAAACACAAAACCGAACTACAAACCCTTGTCTGCAAGATATACCTATATATTGGATAATGAATTATCTAACATTCTAGATCATTACTTATCATGTTCACTGTTGAGGTTTAAATTCATTCAACAATAAGAGAGATGTATTGTTTACTGCTGCATTAATTTATAACTAGAGTAATTAAGCAAGGTAGTAGGGCAGTGAGAACAGAAGTATGCATGTAAAGATTAGAAAGAGGATATTTGACAAGCTAGTAAAGATACAACTTTACACAACCTTCTATCAAGATTCAACATCCATCCCCCGAGACCTCATACACATCCACTCTATGGTTTCCCGTACAAAATACGCAGGGTACCTTACCCTTCTCTGCCATACCTACTACTCCATCACAAAAATACACCCTTTTTTCTACATTCCTCAATCCACCTCAAACTCTGCCACCCCCAACCTTCTTTGGAATACTGCCACCACTATCTACCACTCCACGCACCACTTCAACCGCTTCTACCCCAATTCAAACCTTTTCCCTCAACCAAGCCCTGACGGCAGCTTCTTATTCTCCCCTAACCCCCGACTATAGCTTTCCACCTGCCCATCTGTAAGCTGTTTGACCAACATACGTACTGAGTAATGTTCCTTCCCCAAGCTCTCCTTCTCGGCCATCTGCCTGCAACTTTACAACTGGCACATGCACAAAATCTGAGAACTTCTCAAACTCACTAATGTCAGTGTGTTTGATTGGAGCCATGCTCTCAAGTTGATCCATGTATGCTTGAAGCTGCCTACGTTGACCACTATATATTGTTGTCAAAAGCTCCTTTGCTTCTTCATACTCTTGTAGTGAAACACCAAGCCCTTGCATTGCCTCAAGTGCAGACCCTGTGAGACTCTGTCGCAGTCTAGCCATCTTCACATTGGCTGACTTAACACCCTTACCAACCAGTCTTTCAAACATTGTCCAAAAGTCCTCGAGTATAGATTTACGTCCATCAAAAACTGGTAACTTTAGTAGTTTGAGTCGGCTCTGCACTGTCATTTTTCTCTCAACTCCTATTGATGCGCATGACCCCAATGACTGTTGTGATGGGGAAGGTGGACTCAATGCCACGGTTGTGTTCATAGCAGTTTGACATGATTTATTACTCAGATTTTCTTTAAGAACAAATTCAGCCTTGCTAATGCACTCGTTCATCTTGACTTCGGAGGAGTCAGTCTCTTTTGCCATTGCTTTCTTACGTTCATGATCCTCAGTTTTAATATAGATTAAACCTAGTTCATTCATAACGTTCAGCGTTGCCTCTAATAGTTCCCAAAGTCCTTCAATATCCTTCTCGATTTCCACTACGTCTAAATCGCCCTTCGAAGAACACAATTTTTCCACATTATGTCGTACCTTGGTATTTTCGCTGTCCGTAGCCATATTCTTAGCTTCGCATTTAAAAACGGTAAAGCAAGGTTACCAACGTCCTGGTTCGATCGCCGAATGTTCCGTAGAACGCGTAGCTTAAACCCAAACGATGGACAAATAATAACATATTAAATAAAAGATAATAAAAAGGCTTAAAAATCGATAAAATACGAATAGTTTTCCCAATTCTCGTCCTAGATAACCTAACCAACATGTGCTTTCCGGTAGGTTCCGAAGAGCCACGATCATGTCCAAATAATTAGCCAACGTCTCCCGAACAGCCAACCACTAACGTTTGGAACCGAAAGAATGCACAATTTTAGCAGCCGATTTTAGACTTAAACTTTTTATTATTATGACATATTTAATAACGGTAGCCCTTCAGTTATGAGCTGCTTTTCAAGGAGCCGTTAAATCTGTTTACAAATAATACTACTTTAATCTATTGGCAAATAATACTACTACGATCTATCTCCAAATAATACTACAAAGGCATGCGGGCTATCATATGCTATTAGGGACCTTAAGCAAACACG
This sequence comes from Phenganax subtilis, assembly GCA_025434845.1. Lineage (NCBI taxonomy): Eukaryota > Metazoa > Cnidaria > Anthozoa > Malacalcyonacea > Clavulariidae > Phenganax > Phenganax subtilis. The sequence goes on along the minus strand of JAOBYK010633777.1, from coordinate 2,234 downwards.
ACTTATAACACGACGACGACGACCGGAAATACATTTCCGTACTTAGAAGACCAATGCGCATGCTCGAAACGTGTTTACGTTCTACACACTCTCGTCGACGACGTGAAATGGAGTATGTTGGCGTTATCGTGAAAACGTGGGTATAATATAGGGCTTTTTCTTGTTTTATTCATCATTGGTAAATATTATTGGCATTATTTGGGTTTGAATCAGTTATTGAAGAAAATATATTGTTCAAAAATATAATCCCAGATCGAAATTTGATATGGAAAAGCAACGTCGCTCGAAGCTGCCAACGTAAGTATAAATGGTGTCATTTTTCATTAGATTTGCTGCCTTTCAACGCTCATTAATCGTTAGGTTTCTAATTCTTTCTTGTGTTTTCGCTTCACTCAAAGAAACAAAGTCAAAGTTGAATGTATGAACTAAAATTAAAAATTGTAAAACTGCAAATGCTTTCCAGTGTTCGCAATGTCTTTCAGTATTCTTACAAACGATTTTCATGCGGTCATATAAACTCTAGAGTTTTAGGAACCAAGTTTTTTGTAGCTACAGTTTGTCCACTGTAAATATAGCGATTTTAAAATAAATATATTTTAATGTATTTTAATGGTAGGGGAACTTGACGTTGGGATAGGTTTCATAAATTAACCGACCCCCATCTTTTTGTCTTAAAAGAGGCTTATTGTTGTAACTAGTCAATCTTACATACGGTTGTTTTTATTTTTAGATCAAAACCTTTTCAGTGGACAGAAGTCCACGATCTACTTCTTTGTCGTGAAATACTTGTATGTGAGCCATTTTTCTTGAAGCCGAGAAGCCCAGAAAGGGGAAAAGCATGGGAAAAAATTGCAAGCAACTTGAACATGCTTCATGATCCAACTTTTCGTGTAACTTCAAGATCTGTTCGTGACAGATGCAACCTTTTGACAAATAAGCATGCTCAAAAGATGAAATATGAGGAAATGGCATCAGGTATTGATGTTGAAGAGAGTGAATTAGATAGTTTATTGGAAGAAATTCTAGAGAAGGAAAAGTTGGGCAAGGAACAAATAGAGTTAGATATTGGAAAGAAGAAATCAAAAGCTGAAGAAGAAAAACTTTCAGCTGAAAATATTCGTAAAGAAGCTATGGAAAGAATGACTAAGCAGTCAAGAAAGAAAAGTAATGTACTTGAAAGTGATGAGCTTGATGATGATGAGGAGGAAGATTGTGATCATGTTTCACTCAAAAAGAAGAAACGTGTACGACGAAGTGCAAATGATGCAATTGTATACTTGCAAGAGAAAGCTGAGAAGGAGTATTCTCTCAAGGTGGAAGAGATGAATCTTAGAAAGAAAGAGCTGGAAACAACAACAGAGAGGGAAAAAATTAAAACAGAGCATCAAGAGAAGCTTTCGCAACAGCAGCAAGAAACTATGCTTGCAATGATGAAACAAATGCAGCAGCAACAACAAAGTCAACAAAATATGCAAGCCATGCTTATAGCACAACAGCAGCAACAGAACCAATTACTGATGGCATTAATGGATAAGAACGGTTTGCAGTTGCCATAAGAAACATATGTCCTTTTCTTGTTATTTTGTCCTTGGGTTTCACATCTATGTGGTGAACATGTAAGGTTTCAGTTATTAAGTTCATGACTAACATTGCTTTCTTATGCAGTAGGTCATATGGTTATTAAAACTTTTCAAAACATGTACAAACAACTAATTTAACTGTACATTAGTTGATTTTTAACTTAGCAAGTTAATTTAATAATCTGCAAAGTACTCTTGTAATGTTGGTGGGTCTAGATTAAAAAATGTTGATGTTTGATTTCCATAGAGACATGTGTATGCATTCCTCAATATTGCACAAACAATGTACATTTTCCCAACACTGTTAAGGTACAACTTCAAATTCTTTTTGAAGTCCACAAACTTGAAGTAAGTACTGATGTCTCCAAATAACCACTCCACAGAGACTCTCACTCTGCTCATTGCAGCATTGAAATTCTTCATTTGAGCTGTAAGGACTGGATTCTTGAAAGGCCCTTGAAGCTGCACTCTGAAAGGGTAGGCTGGGTCACCATACAGGCAGAGGGGGTCACCAGTGGGAGAGACTGCATGCTGCTCCAAATCCTGCAGAAGGCCTGAATCAGCCAGCATGCCTGCATCATGCCTTTTTCCCTCTGAAAAGATACCAGGTATTCAGAAAGCAACTTGGCTATTTTTCAAAGGATTGGCAACAGT
>JAOBYK010633666.1:0-10885 GCA_025434845.1 Phenganax subtilis | reverse complement strand
CGCCAGTTATTCACTCTATCACATCGTTCAACACGAGAAAAATCGCATCGAAAATCGCCCGTGTGAACTGGCCTTAATACATAAGAGAAAAAAGCTCTTACTGCGAGGCAATCTTTATAAATTTCTTCATTAATTGAACTCGTTTAGAAAGGTGACTTGCCAAGGCCAGCTCTGTCGCCACCCAATACTGGATCTAACGAGAAGAATAATTGTATCAACTGTACACATTAACTATTTAAAATTACATTTAAATATATTATAATCGATCAGCATGATACAAATGACAAACCTCATCCAGTCTGTTTAAGAATAAATCTAAATTCGTTGTTACTTTTCCAGGAAAGTTTCTTACGCCAAATACATGGTACAAGAATTCGTACTAAAATATATAAAACTATTAACATACATTCCGACACCAATAACTATACAACATAAATACATGTGATCTTCATGAGCATACAGCAACTGCGCTTACACATGCAAGCATACGAAACAAAACTTCGTATGATTTCAAGTTTCATTCAAGGAACTTACCACGCTAACAGATCTGAACAATTGATTTTCATGTATTGTCAAATGGTACGCCAATTCTTTCGCACTCAGCTCGGTCAACGAGCTGTGGATTTCGTTTTCGAAAGTGTCTTCCTCGGGCAACAGTACCTAAAAGGTATACACATGGTAGCTAAGCCCCTTTTTCGCTTAATGCATTAGTTCACCAATGGCGAAAAATTTCGCCAGTGACATTAACTTTTAGTAGCTTCTGTAAATGTAGATGCTTGATTTTAGTTTGGTCTTTTCAAAACAGTTTTTTGTAAGTAATGAGCTACCATTGTAAGTTGTAGAGGGGCTTTAAAGTTTGTTCTTGTCTTAGCTCATACGCATTTATAACCAACGATGAGATAAAATTCTCAAATGTGGAATGGATCAAAGATTTCACATAGCAATCAGTCATGGCCTACATATATACCTATTAAGGCCACCATTCAATACAGCCGCCTTTCTCACGCATGCAAAACCCAGGTTTTTAAACGCGCGCTATATATGTCACCCCGCGCGGTCAGAGCGCAACTGCAATAGAAGATGTTCTTTTCATCACTGGTTGTAACTAAGTACTTTGTGCGGCCAATTGTTATCTATAGCTGTCTTCCACTGTCGCGTTTTGAAACGCGCATGCACGTGTTTAAGTTGTAATAAAAATCCGATCATAAACAATCACGAAATAGAATGTTTAGAATTTAGTGCTCAAAATGACTACACGTGACTATCTGTTAAAGTATTTTAAAAAATACAAAGTATCAAAAAATACAAACTCTAACGTGCGAGAAAAAGGGAACAGTGAAAAACAGCTCTTCCGCTTGAATACAGACACCAAATAAGAGCAAGAAATAACTTACAAGAGAATCAAGTTCTTCTTTAGGAACAACAAATAATCTTCCGTTCACACTGACACGAGAAACAACTCCAATATCGTCATATTTAAATACTTGTTTTTCTACAGTGAGAAAAAGATTACGATGTCACGAATACTAGGGCAATATAAGATTAGAATGATGTTCTACTTTTAGAGAAAAATCTTTTCTCCTTGACTATACATCACGTGTCATTTGCTGTAGCACAAAAATATTGCAATAACGATGCAAAATTTTGAAACAATAGCTCGATTTTGTTAGCGGACTAGTCAAAGACTAAGCAACCTCGTTACCAGGGCCTCTCAACTCCCTGGACTAACCTCCATTGGATTTCATTTCACAAAGAACACATTCATCATCTATTCTCCATTTCTCACAACATTGCTTAATAATATGTCGCACGGTAGCATCTCGACGTACACGCAACTTGGAGTACGTATAATCAGAACGATAAACCTGGAATATCACTGAAAGAAAATGTAGCTCAAGTTACAACTTCAATGAAGTTAAAGCACTCTATTTCAAGTTGCTAGGAGCAATTGTCCGACTTTCTCTTTTACAACTCATCTGTGATTGTTCCGTGAAAATGTTTTTGAGCAATTTCTCAAGAGACAGGCACAAGCATTTGTTGTTGCAAACCAGAAATGATGGAAAAAACCACGTGTGTAATAATATAATTTGCGATTCTCGCATGGTGCTGGTCTCACAGTAACTAATCACATGAAAAAAACGTACCATTATCACAAGCTCTAATGGGGCAGCAATCATTTAGTCGGGCTGTCAGGTCATCATCCAACGATACTCGAGATTTATCAGAATGATTAGCATCTGTAAAATCCTACAAAGAGTGAAAACAAAGATTTTCGATTTTGTAAAACTCATGATAAAAGATTGAAAGCTGGTAGCACAGATAATAATTAGGTTTTCTGTACTAACTTTGTTTTCAAGTAAGGCTGTGGACATGAAATCTTCGTGACCATTTGACATCCTAAATAGCATGAAAAGGAGAACTAATTGATATAGAGTAAGAGATTATCTATATTCCTTAAAGGCGCAGCAAGGTGATCACAGTATTTTTTCTTCTGAATGATCGAAGTGAATAAAATAAGAAAACACATAAAATTACTTTAAAAAATCTGAATTTGTTGGTAGATGGAGAATTTGACGACAATTAAACTGTTTGAAGTAATCAACTAGCTTCACAGAGTTAAGTCATCATTACCGATTGTGATTGCAGCTTTGATCAAGAACCTGTTCCAGCAGGGACAACTCATCCGGTAAGTTGTCTTTTTCAAGATCGCACACCAAACTCTGCATACGAAAACAAAACGTAATGTGAAACTTAGTAACAGACTTTAGTCATGAACAGAAGGTTGTCTTTAATGGCTTGCCGTCTCGCGCAAACGTCTTCGAGGCATGAAGCATACCTCAATGAGCTGTTTGACATATTCATTTTCATAAAATATGTGATAAGACAATTTGTTCCAGCGAACAATGAAACGAACCAAACTGAAACAAACGAGAAAATTATCAACTATCATCACCAGCGAAAAAATTAACCAAGCAAGATTCTGCAGAGCTACTGCATCTTTTCATAATAAATACTCTAAAATATCAGTACAATATCACTTTTTATTTTTTAAAAAACAAAACAACACTAATCCAGTTTTCGTTATAGATGTAACATGAATTTTCATGATACCTTACCGTTGTTTTCGTATTCGCCCAATATCCTGAGAGTTTTTTTCGTTGATTGGGAAAGCGTGTTGTATTCTAACTGTACCATAATAGCTGGAACAATGTGTCAAGACTTAACAACATATTATGAAATTTAGCTTGCCTCCATAAAACCTGTCTGTGAGATGATTTTCATGAATAAAACTAGTGTTAACAAAAAGGATACTATCTTTTGAGTATTGAACAGAGCTCTTCTTCACTCATAAACAAAGGAAATGTAAGGAGAAAATCGTCCAGCAATGTATCTGAAGGAAAAAGTGGAAACAAGAATAAATGCACATGTCTGAAGAACATCTTAGAGATATCATTGTCATCAGCAAGGCAACTAGATAAGGCTTTACAAGGGCCATTGTTGACTACAGTACCCAAAAATACATTGTGCGCGCCCGTGTTTGCATGAAAACAATAAAAAGAAATAGAGAGAACTTAGTCAAGTTTCTACATAATTTTTCCAGGGACTGCGAGTTCACATGAACAAAAACTATGTAAACAAACACAATAGGAAGAGTATTTACCAAACTTGCAGTGGACCAACCCTAACAGCGTGCATGCCTGGAGTCAATATGGATCTACGTAGGCAACCAAGTAATGCACGTACGATAAGGTCAACACGCCCATCACTTGACGAAAGACATACCTCTAGAGTTGCTCTCAGTCTCATCGTCATGGTCTAGTCGCGTTTCCAAGAGATACTCAAGGATTGTCTCGGGTAATCCCGTTGTCACATCATAGCTTTAAAATAGAAAATAAAGCAATTTAAGCTACCGATTCAAACAGAAAAAATTTGCACGCATGACAGCAAGTGCAGTGAATTGCTAGACGAAGCAAATGTATTTCATACCATTTTGGATCCACTTCATTTTCAGAAAACACAAGATTCGAGTCCTTTTTCCTGTCCAGAATTAGGACATCGTTGGAGTCAAAACGTACGATGATCGAATCTTTTTCAAAACTCTACATAAAGAACAAAATGCGTGATATTCCTAGTTGCGGTGAACTCATAATTTAGTTTCACCTCATGTTTTAGTTTCTACGTTGATTGGAGTCCTCCTTGGGAGCCCTAGCAACATTTTATTTCGCCGATAAATACGAATCTTATGCGATCCTTATTCGGCACCAACTATAAACCATCCATGAATGTACACGAAGAGCGCCACTACAAAAGACCTGTTTCCCATGCATAAAATGCGATATTCGTTTTTGCATTTTTTAAATTCAGATACTGCTTTATAGATTACGTACAATTATCATCGCTAGTTCTCGTAACGCCTATTCATGTTCACATGAAGTTGCCTGAGACAACTTCTGCTCTTTTGTTTTCAAAGTAAAAATATTTGATTTAGGCGAATACGGTCGTAAAATGTAGTTCTAAACAATACATTTACATATACATATAAGATTAAAGAATATTATATACATCTGCAGTGTTAGTCCCGCGCTATAAAACTAAGGAACCATCCTTTTCTCCAATCAAAGCCAAATTTCCCTTATCCAATAAAAATAGATTTGAAAGTGTCGTTCCTATAACAGCGAAACAAACGTGATCTTTTGTTCACCAAGTACATACAACGTGACGTCACGAACTCTTTGTTAGCCTTAACTTTACACAATCACTGTAATTGTCAGGCAGCCAATCGCTTCGCATTAGTCTCACCGCTATTTGTGACATTTTAATGATTTTGTAGGAAACCTCAAGTTTTCTCAGTTTCCCCCCTCAAAAGATGCTGTTATCTTTTAAATCATGCCCAGCAGTGGTAGGTTGAAAAGCGTAACGGGTGTTTACGATATGCAGTAATCACAGTTTTGTTTTGTATACAATCAGTATGGTCATTAAAACCGAAGCAAAACAATCATGCAGGACGCTTTATTGAATTTCGCGAAATTTCAAAGGCGTTACAAACTTGTTTAACCCAGCAGGAGTTTGATTTATAGAGAAGGTCAAGGTAAATATAACCATGCATCGGAAAAAGACAAGTCCGCAATAAAGGGTACAGCCTTGTAGGCTATTTTGGTCAAAAGTTACTGTCAATGAACACTTTTCGAAAGTAAAAAACAAAGGACATATATGCAGAATACGGCGGACATTTCCATGTTATGCATTCGGAAAACAGATGCTGTTTGACACTTTGACACATGAAGCTAAGATGGCACGTGTACCACATGAAAAATGAAAAGAGAAGGCGGAACACCTAGTATATATTTTCAATTCGTTGAAGTCTGTTTATGTCAGATATTCAGCCGCGATCATCAGTTATTTCAGCGTTAGGAAAGTAGGTTGTCGCACATTTTCTTGGAAAAGTCCTTCTTAATCACCCACAACATTTCTTTATCATCAAAAGAATAATAAACGAGTGCACAATGATACAAAAGAGATCAACATAAAGAAAGTGCCCGAAATGAGATTGATACATTGTAAAATTAAATTGGAATGCTTTCTTCATCGGAAGCGACACTTGCTGTATTGTGCGCAACAAACCACAATCGATAAATCACAATACATCACCTTTTATGCAATGTTTGCTCATTGTACACGTAGACTCATTAACAGTCTTTCAAAGAGAAGTGAGCGACATTAGTGTTAAGATACTATATTTAAGACAGACAGACTTTTGGAGCACAAAAAAACATCACGGCAATTCAAGTTCAATTTCCGCTCAAAAAGCGACAAATTCTGAGGAAATATTCTTCATGAAGAATTCATTGCATGCTGGACCTACGTAAAGCTACGGCTAAATTAATGCGGCACTCTTGTTTTAAGAGCCATCATCAAAAAACAGGACAAATATTTCGTGCAATGACTTCAATATACAGCGTTTATCAACATTATTTGGCACAAGTGGCAAAGATGGACGTCAAAAGCAAGATGGAATGCTAGTCACGAAACATGCATTCATTAATGTGAAAATATGATGTCACAACAAGTTAAATGCACATTTTTACGACCAAGCGCAATATTTTGACCGAGAATTTCCAAACAAAAATAGCGTAAAGCGATTGGACATTTCATAGGAAACCCAAACATCGTGCTTGTCAATATGAACTTGTGCCGCCAATGTAAAAAAAAAACAGTAATATCTGATATCTCACCGCTAAATGCAAGAAGAGCGATATCGCTTAATGTCTGTTGTTAACGGTAACCGACGGATTTTCGCTTGTTGATTATTGAACGCATTCAAAATCATTGCTTTTATTAACATTGTCTGCACGTAGTCGTTGTACTATGATATCGAAAAGTTCATCAATTGTATAGTGTGATATGTACACAAGAATGCGTGAGTCAACAGCATGTACAATAGTATGTCACGCACGAATTGGAATCATACACGCACGCAGTGTTCGGTCTAATACGAGGGCATACATGGTCCATCTAATCATCAGTATAAAAAAGCAACACTTTCTCAAAATACAGAAATTAAAATGTATATTTTACTCAGTGATTTTACTCCTTTACCGAGGCTCAGTGATATGCCAATCGTATATATCATGATATTGTTATACAGTTTTACAATTGTACAGACTAACAGCTGTGAACGCAAAAGCAAAAGCTTTGTCAGAAATTCATAATGAATACTCTGGACTTCAAAAAAACTCAACTCTTAGCTGAAGAAAACTAGAAAGCTTGTTTTTACCCCGCATTGTGCTGATCTTTCACGCCGTTGCTATGTTTAAAGTGTCAGTTGGTTAGCGTAGGCGCAGCTAGTGCATAAACAAACCGCATGAACATGATTAAATCATCATTTAACACAAACTCACCGTTGATGTCTCTTGGTTGGTCACCCTGGAGTCTACGCTGTCTTCCTTCTTCACGAATTGACAGCCCACATCGTACATGGACCTGAAAAAGCGGAACAGATCCATATAAATGACTAATAGTTTCAAAGACGGCCATATACGAGGACACGCGCGTTAATACAGAGCTTTTACAATGCAATCAACACGTTTGAAAGATGAGATGTATCGTGCGTAAAGTCGCCCAAGCCGTTTCGAATATCAGCTCAATGATGGAATATCGATAAGCAAACTAAGCCCACTCAATTATCATTTATTACAAGTTTAACATGATACAAACGTCAATGAAAAAGGATAACCTTCGACTTTGTATGCACGTTTGTTCAATTTGTACCGAGATGGTCAATGTATTCTGGACGAACATTTTTCGCTCTCAGTATTGTCAGCCATGCAGCTTTCAAAATATTCACATGTCAAAGGCTCTTTAGTATATTTACCAACTAGTGCTAGACGACAATTACATTTTCGATGGTCAAAACTTTCTGCCTATATATTTGGGGAATTCAGTTCAGACAGAAATGCATGGTAATACCACCATCCACTAACAAAACAACCAAAACCTAATCGACTTGCTTCATATCATTCCTCAGCTCAAAATTACGATGTTATGATTTTGAAGCAAGATATTCACAAGACATGTCTTTGCCAAGCCATGCAATATAAGACAATCTTATACCTTTCTTTAAAGCTTCTCGTTCGACTTTTAAATCCATTGAAAAACTGTTTAACATTGGTAAAATATTTTCCTCGGTTACTAAAAGTTCTTCGACGCTTTGTTTTAAAGTTATCGAAAGGAACCTCAAACACATTCGCCGCTTGCTCCGCCTCAGCTGACTCTCGCATCGCACAAGTGCTCATTCGACGACTTCAAATCACAAGCGTAAATATTTTCACCGTTTTCGATGTGAATTCCTTCACTCACTCGTTCAAAACAGATGTGTGTGCTTACTCAAACACGAAGCATAGTCGCTGTTTGTTCTCTTCGCACTTTAAATGAAGAGAAATTGAGTTTCCTGCCGTTTGTATCGAAGATTAAGATCCGCACCTAGCGGAAATTGTGTCAAAAGCTAATACTTAGCAACGTCACAATGAAAAAAATTCGATATAAAGATGACATTAAATTGAATAAATAATACGTGCTGGAGCTCAAATTCATGTTTAGCGAAGGTAGTATACCGCCACTTGAAAAATATAGATTGATATAAATTGTTCTTACGTTAAAGGAGGGTAAAAAATATCGTTGGTGCCGGCACAACCGTATTTGGTTTTGGTTTACAGCCCCACATAATTAAATTTTATGGTTTTCTAATGAAGACCAATACGACGCCAAAGATATTATTTCGCCAGTAATAAATATATCAAGTTACATATGTCAGAACTACACCAGAGCAAGAAAACACTATGCAATAATATCACACAGTGCGTACTGGTGATACTGCGATGGGTTAAAGTTATCTGTATCTGAAAAAGTTGACTAGCCGCAACGTCATGGAAAGACGATTAACGACTAGCACTGCATTAAGCTACTACAAGCAGTCCATACCACATCAGAAGCGACAAAAGAAAATGACGACGAAGACAGGAGTGCCTATCGCTTAAGGCAAGTCCTAGGGGTAAGAGGTAAATCAACTTCCCTGGCATAAAAACCTGAACCATTTATAGAGCAACCGGCCAAAGCCTAAACCGACCACAAGCACAAATGGTCCTTTGCTGTGGTTGCAATTTTCGCAATGCAAATGAAAAAACTGTGGTCTGCGGATAAAAAGCTTCATGAGAGTTTTGAACTACCTCTCACAGCCCCTTATGGTCTTGGTTTTCTCGTGAAAGATCTTACTAAATGGTGAGAATCGTCGGCACTATGGCATAAAAGTCGTCAGAAAGACTCGTACAAAAATATCGTAAGTGAAAATTGTTGGAAACATTGTAAGATATGATCGTAGATAAAACTCTTTAGAAAAAATCGTGGGCGAAAATCGTAAGGAAAGATAGTAGAGCCTCGTTTCCATATGCTCGTTACTGCAGAGTTGATCTTTTCAACAGCCAAAACAGAACAGTTTGAAACCAATTGTTGGCAAGGCAATTATTACTAAATAATATACGTGCTTTCAATGACATTTTTCCAGTGGTTTCGGCAACCGGCGATTTCGCCAGCTACTTTCCATATCACCGCCGGCTACTTTGTATCGCAGATTAAAATTTTCAGTTTTAATAGAAACTTTTAAATAGGTGTGTTTAGATAGAAATTACAGTACCTCCCTCCTCACAAATTGCGCTGCTAGCTCTGCCGCCTACTTTCAAAAATAATGAAAAGTCTGTGTATTGCCAAGAAAATAGACACTTTTGGTCCTTGAGAGATATCGTGACTTTTTCTATTTTATGTACAGTTACAACCACAGAAAAAAAACCAGGCTAAATTAAAGTCCTTGGCAAGGTCATAAAAAATATTGTAAATGAAAGTGGTAGGAAAAAATCGTAAGTGAAAGTCGTTAGGAAAGATCGCAGATGAAAGCATTAGCTGCTGTAGAATGTATTTCAGATGTATTTATGTGACTCAAAGCCAGTGGTGGCTAAATTACCCCGATTCTGTACTTGAGTAAAAGTTGAAGTAGTTATCTCTAAAACGACTTGAGTAAAAAGGAAAAGTACTGCAGGAAACTTCTACTTGATTAAAGAGTATAATTATCATTAAATAGCTAATACTTGAAGTAAAAGTAAAAAGTGAAAGTACAATCAAATGTTACTTACAAAAATGGGGGGAGGGTAATTCCTTTGTAAATTTACTTTCTGAAACTAGAATTAAGTTGAACATCAATACATAATTAATATTAATATGATATAAAACGAGCGTAAAAGGAAAAAGCTGAAAAAAGTAACGAAAAAAGTTGGGAGAAAATAAAAGTAACGAAGTCAAACTTTACATTACAAAATGACTTCATTCCAAGTAGAAAGTCCTATTGAAAAAACTTACTTCGTTATCCACCCACTACCCAAAAAAACTACTCAAGCACAGTAACGAAGTATATTTACTTCGTTACTTGTCACCCCTGCTCAAAGCAACCTAGAGACAGGGCCACCTATGGCGGGGGGGGGGCAGGTGTGGCAACTGGCTCTGGGCTCCCAACATATCAGGGGCCCGATTCGGAAAACGAAACTTATGAGACTGATGTTTAGCATAGAAAAATAAGTATCATTGAAACATTACTTCATGCGTCATTGCATACATCCAATATTCTCTGATTCTTGTTGTACAGGGGCCGGTTGAACGAAAGGTGACTAGCGCTGCTGCATGGATAGTGATTTTTTCAACATTCGTAAAATTTTCGATTGATCGTTTAAAACAAGCGCAAGATTGCTATTCATAGATTAAAGGCCACTATGTTTATTTCTCTGGCCAATTCCGAATGTTTCGTCGCTTTTTGTCCAATTTTGCGAAGGTTGGGAAAACCACTATCCACCGGTCGTACAACCGGCCCAAGATTATAAAAAAACAATTACATTATATTACCTACTTATAAGTTGATGAATAAGAAAAAGAATGTTTGAAAACTGTATAAACGTTTAACCATTTCTTATGTAAAGACGGAGATGGCAGCAATGAGATTAATCATACAAATAACATGAGTGAGACTGGAAGTTGGATTAAGAAAATGTATAAAAATGAAATCACAGTTACCCCAAAGAAAAAACTGCCCCGGGTCGCGTACATTCCCTTGGCGATCCTGCAAAGAGAACTCCGTAAAAACGTCACCAGAAAAGGTAAAATTTCAAAAAGATGAAATCCACCAATTTACAATACTTATAAGACTTGCAGTACTTTCAAGCACCCGGAAAATTTAAATCCTTCGAAATTTTGTATGTTTTAGAAATACTCCAATCGACAGAAACGCATTCATTCAAAATATTATAATCCAAAGGCCCGTTTACACGGACGATTTTCGATGCGATTTTTC
>JAOBYK010633555.1:0-10887 GCA_025434845.1 Phenganax subtilis | reverse complement strand
CCCCCCTTGTATAAGCCCATCAAAAATCGCTTACGAAAGTATATAAGCCCAGGGCTTATATTCGGAGGTTTACGGTACTTGTAGTGAAAGTATTCACAGCAAAATCGTACTATACCTTACAATCTTTCCTAATAATACAATCATGCTCACTTGCTTCTGTCTGATAACAATATCTACATTTCATTTCCTTTGTGAAGGAGCGATCACCCTAAATATATTCACAACACTACTTTCTACAGTATAACAAAAAGGCTTCAGTGGCACAGTCCCTAGGACGAGCACTGTTTACCAATGAGGTTTTGGGTTTGATTCTGAGTGTAAGGACTTACTTTTTCAAGTGAAAAGAGTCTGTGACCTACTCTGCTGAGAGTCGCAGTTTTTCGCCTGTGCACACAATACAAGTGGCATGCATGCTTGCACGGCGAACTGTGGGCAAAAGTTATTAATAAGTTGTTATATCCTTCATGGACTAGTACAGCTGGCATGTGAATGTATAATATTCTGCAAAAACTGTATACAGGGCTGCAAACTTGCACAGGCAATGAGATCAGTCACGGTGATCAAACAAGCTTTTCTTCTTCATAAATCACAATTCTACCATACCTTACCTTACAATCTATTTCTTTATTCGCAAGCAATACGCAGTTTACTTTCGACTCCTGTCCATAGACACAGTCACTGCTAGAGCAGTTGAAATGTTGGGCTAACGTATTATCATCACACGACAGTTCACTATCCGCAGCTTGTGATAGACTGATTGTATTGAAAAGAAAACATACAACAGCCAATCGCAAATAACCGTCTGATAACCGTCCACGGTGTAATGGAAATAGAAAGTTGAATAAAAGATTTGTACAACTCCATTGATCCGCCATTATTGATATTTTGCTTTGGAGCGACAATGGAAAACGACTGGGTACGAAAATGCTAAATGATAATTGAGTGGCGACGGCGAGATGGAAGACCGGGAGACCCAGTCGAGTTTGAACAATTTTATTTATTATCCATTGCATTAAAATATATTCACTATCGCGTAGCCAACTTTAGTTACTCGATAAGCCATTATTGAAAATACAACATTTATTGAAAGTTACAACGTTTTGTAAAATTTTTGTCCCGTGTTTATCCGAAGTCTGGACAAACGGGAACGAGCCAACAAGCGTGAAAGTTCGTGAAAGCTGATTGCCCAAAGTGATCAGGTGAGCGTTTCCATTTGGAAAGTAATTTCCTTTTCGAAGAAATCTGAAGCAAATGCAAATTTTAAATTTTTATGAATTATTTTCCGAACTTGAACTCAACTCTGCATGCTCTCAGTTGTTGTGTGTGGCAGTGTATTTTAAGTACCTTGGACGTAAAAATAGTAAAATAAAGTAAAATCGACTATCATTTGTTAGTTTGTTAAATTGAAGAAACACGCTAGTTTCGATTTGGCCAGAATATTTGATGGTTGTCACAAAATTGTTACTACCGAAATCACTGTCATGTGCAATGGCACAAAAAATTGTTAGCACATTCATTCTAATGGTTTCAACTGTTATTAAGCAAATGGCCAATCTTGAAAAATGCGTTTACAAAATCTTTCTTTATAGTTTCAAGTGCAGACTGCACTTCAATATCAATATTAAATTTTTGCAGAAGTCAAAATCTGAAGATGTCAAATTCTCGCAACAGGAGCGAAAACAGGAAATTTGAGGAAAGTTTGAGGAAAATTTGGAAACACTGTATTCACATGACATTACATGATTTCGCTCTCAGATTCTCTGTTTCAAAATTCTGATATTATAGGGTACTGTAGATAGGTAAATTCTTCATTACTATACTTCGAATATGGATGGATCGATGAAGGAATTAAGTATTAAAGATTCAGAATTTGGCTACGTCCATGCTGTTTCTGGACCAGGTATAGTTTCTTTACGTTTCTTTATAGTTGCATTATGCTTTCGCAATGTTCCCACTGACCGTATCAGTCTTGTGACTGCAATAAAATTAGAATACTTTCATGCTGCTCCTCAGCCTAATGTTTGTCTTATATAGTTGTTACGGCGGATTACATGAGCGGTTCTGCAATGTATGAACTGGTGAGTTTGTAGTGCGATAAAATCCTTGTAATCTGACTAAATCATAAGATAATTTGTGAAGTTGATAAATAATCAATGATGTACGAAAGAAGTCTATATGCACCAATAGACCCATATGGCATGTAAATTGAAACAGGGATTAGAAGTTGGTTATGCAACTACACTGCACAGCTTCATGCATGCACACAAATCCATCTGATGGCTGTCCTTGTGATTGCTACACAAGTTATGGTCATTCAATCAGCATTGATAGTTTGCCTCAGGGTATGTATAAGAACCTTTTTTTCAGAAATAAAATGATCTTATTCCCTATTATCAATACAAGAAGATTATTCATGATATTAGAAGGTTTTCAAAATTTCAACAAAATTTTGATTATCATCACCTGTTGATAAATTCTTTCTCTATTGACTAACTTATAATAAGTTTTAGTTTGATGAGATTGGATTAATTCAGTAGTAAACTGATGACTACCCGAAAATTTACATTTTTAAAGAAAATATGACCACTGTAATGTAAAAAGATATAAGAAGCTTTTAGTCTAAGAATAAAATCTTAAATTAATGCAAGAAAATATAACAAGAGATGATATAAGAAGATTTGCCAACCCTGGTAGAGATGAGCCAATCAAGAATAAGACCGATGTACTGATCAGATAAATTCCAATCTGATTTTTAATGAGATCGGCTGATTTGTCAGTTGTTAATGATTTTTATTAGTGAATTTCTTATGTAACTACTTATATTTTACATGGCACCAAAATAACACAAAAATCATTTGTTTTTAATCCTTTTGTTTCTCACACTAAAAAGTCAATTTTTGACTCATCATTCCCCCCTACCTGGAAGTAGTACCAAACTACGCTGTGCATTGAACGGGACATATGTAACTACCGGTGACTAAAATGTCGGAAAGTTGACAAGACTGCCTGTTAAACTTGTGCTAGCCTGCTACGATGTCCAAAACTAAACAGTAAACAATTTGGCGGTCATTGTAATTGATATATTATGGCATAAATTTACACCTCAAGGTACACAAAATGAACGCTAAGTATAGTCAATCCATTTGTGTGAGAAAAAATTTTGAAAATAATGCTATTTATATACGTTGATCAAATGGCCGATACATGGCCGACAGTGACCATGCAATCGGCTGATGACCGATGTGCCTAAAACTGATCAATTATCAGCTGTTTCCGATCAATTTCTGATTATCGGCTCATCCCTAAGCCCTGGTGTGTCAACTTGCTGTAGAAGAATGTGTAGATCTGTGTTCAATTCACTCATCAGGGTGACATCCTTGCCATCTAGTGGGTTATCTGCACTGTCTGCCACATTATTTTAATCTGTTAAATGGCTGTATGCTTCAGTGACCCCTACAAATGGCAGGCAGTTTTATTTCTCCAGGTGAGACTCTTGCCTCTCTACAAGTTTTAGAACCCATGGAGCAGTTATGTACCTCAGTGCACTGTAGTGACTGACACACTCAATATTTCTGTCTAATACCATGTAGAATTGTTTTGTTATCTTCTGCCACTCCCCTCATCAACTAACTTACAATGTATGGTGTACCTTGCCAATTTTGCCTGATTTTACCCTTTGTAGTCCTAAAAGCTTCACAGAGTAGGAAGAAGGTTGGCAACTACTGCCTTTCACGACTGTTGCTTGTGCAACAAACTAATTCTGAACTCCTGAAGGCTCACAAACTTCAGCAGCAAAACGCTCCTGTTTATGCAGCTTCATGCTGTTTTTCTACGGCTTCCTAATCCTGTAGCAATCTATTTTATATTTTATGTTTTTAAATCGCTCCAAAACAGAGGAACAGAGGCCATTTTGAATTTCAACAAAAATTTGCAGCTGGCAGTATGTACTGAACGCATGCACAATGCAACACCATCAAATTGCATAGTCCTGTTGAGATACGTTTACAGTAATTGGCCCAGCAGCATGATTTATTTAACTATGACCACTGTATAAAGTCTGGTAGACAATTACTGGTTTTAGTAAATTCAGTGAAGACTGCAAACGGTAGTCTTGGAGCTACAGATCCATCAACTGCAAATTTGGCGAACGTCGTAAATAGTCTGGGAGTCATTTGCCTGTTCAACCACTAAATATCAGTGGAGCTGTAAAATGTCTAATTGTGTCTACGTCAAGCTGTCCGTGTATTCAAATTCAGTAAACAGTGTTTAGATTGCACGTATTGGCAGCAGCATGGTTTGATAATAAAGTTTTTGCCAGTTAATACGACAATCGCTGAGATTGACTGCATGGACGTAATGGACGTTGTTATCCATTACCCAGCTGCTATTTGTATTCTATAATTTACATTTTACATTGTAGTTATGGTTTAATGAAGCCAGAATGGGGAAAAAATGAGAATGCATTCTATACTTTTTGTTAGGTGCGTGTTGGGCACAGTCAACTTGTTGGAGAAATAATTCGGTTGGAAGGCGATTTTGCAACCATTCAAGTTTATGAAGAAACCTGTATCCACTTTTAATTTTGCATGGCTCCACGAACTAGGAAATGTAAAATGGCTATTGTTTGACAATATTTGTGTTCAATTATTTTGTTGTGCATGTAATTCTTGTCTACAACAAGCGACGTCAACTTTCACAGTGATGCGAACTTGGTTTTCGCTTTTTCCGTATGATTTCACTCTCCCAAAATTATTGTCAGTCCTCAGGATGTTCCAAACAGATCGTTTTTTATGAAAACTATACAGAAAAAAATTAATACAACTTTGACTTGGTAATTGCTCTACGTCTAATCTTAGTTGGTACACTAGTTCGTAGAGAGTACGGTCATTTCTTCCCGTGGTGATTTGAGATAGATATCAATATATTAAGCCAAAAGGCTGTTCTTTTCTGCCATGTACTACTTCAAATTTGTTTATTGATTGAATTGTTTACCAACAACGTTGGATTACCTTTTATGCATATACCTAATTTTTGTTGATCTTGGGTTGAACTCTTAAATTTTCTTGACCTGCCCAGCTGGTGTCTCTGTTGGTGACCCTGTTCTGCGAACCGGAAAGCCGCTATCAGTTGAACTTGGCCCAGGTAAAATGCTACTGCTAACTATTGTATTGATTTGCTGGAAAACGATGGGAAACACCTTAGGCATATTAACTGGCCTCTTGCATTTACGATACGGCACATCTCTTTGTCGTTTTGTAGGTATATTAGGTAGTATTTTCGATGGGATTCAGCGACCTTTACAGGTAGTGTATTACAAATCACGTGACAGTGACATCATATGTATTTAATGTGTTTTTAATGCTGTATTAGGCTAACGTGCTTGTAGTGCATGATCCATCACGTCACTGCATGGGTTTGAATTGACTGACTTGCATGATAAATCCATTTTATTTACAGTGCAGTTTTCAGATATAGTGAAAGGTTGTAGATACATGACTAGTGATGCACCGATATGGAAATTCACCGATATTCCGATAACCGATATTACAAGGCCGATATTTTGCCGATACTCCATTTCACAAAACTCAAAGATGACATCATAAAAATATACCACTAGTATACCTGTTCATCAATACTCAATAAAAGTTAATATTGTTTGAAAAAGCTGTCAAATTCTAGTTCTCAGATCTACCAGTTTGCCAAAAGGCCATAGCAGAATTTAAGACATTCCAAAATTATTTCCAATAAACGATCTCATTTCAGCCTTTTGAGGGGCCAGTTAAATATTGGTAACATCAACAACAAAAATACCGATACCGATATTTTTATTTTAGTGCCCATCCGCCGATACCGATACGCCGATATGAATATCGGTGCATTACTATACATGACTCAAGTTTTTATGGTGTGGAATATACTTACATTTGGACATGTTCCTTAACTTCCTTCGTATGTTATCAAAATACTCAAGAGTGAAGCCAGCAATCTTTGTAGTACTACTGCGAATGTGTACTGATTAGAGCTGATTATATTTCTGCTGATTCTTGCTTTTCCGTAGGATATTAATGAATTAACGGGCAGCATCTACATTCCGCGAGGAGTGAACATTAACAGTTTAAGTCGCACGGCGCAGTGGGATTTCGAACCTACCAGCTTCAAGGTATATTCAGTTATTTGGCTTAGGCTGCAGTATACAAAGTTCAGTGGACATGTACTGTACTCCAGATTGAAGAGTGCATGCAATTACACTGCATAAAAGCAATCTTGGTTCAGTGAAAACTCGTGCAATCATGACTAGCTTGGAAAATTTTCAGCATAAATTTAAAATTTTAAACTTTTCTGGAACTATACTTATTTTTTTCACCGTTCAATATTCTGTTGTCAAGGTTGGAGATCATATAACTGGTGGCGATATTTATGGTGTTGTACACGAAAACTCATTACTTAAACACTACATTATGCTTCATCCTAAAGACAGAGGTACCATAACGTTCATTGCCTCTCCTGGCAGTTACACACTAAATGTAAGTTATATTCCTCTTTAGAAAAATCAATATAATACAAAAGCATTGCGACACAATTCTTTAAATACTGTAAGGCGAAAAAAAAATATGTGGGTTTCCGGTTTCCCGACTCTACCTGACTTTAGGGCACCTAAACTTCCGACCCTAATTTTTTTATGGAAACACTTTTAACCGTTTACATGCGAAGTCATTTGAAAGAAGAGATCGAAGCAGCAGTATTGCATTATGAAAGATAATTTTATTGTTCGGCAGAGGCCGAACAACGTAGAGGTACTGCAAGTATTAAACGGATGAAACATGGAGTAACAAACATTGTGCTGTTCCTTTAGAACTGTGTGTTAATTCACGCTATACATTCATCAGCTTTTGGGATATGGGAAAAAAAGTTTAACAAAAGAAAAAGAAAAATCCAACCTACACTTACCTAATCTTTTTCAAAAAGAAATAGGAAACCCACATTTTTTTTTGCCTAATGCACACGGCATTTCAGGTATCGATGTGTACACTAGATAGTTGCAGTTACAGTATCTTTCTATTTTGTGCTGTTTTACCTCTTCTGTTTATGTGTGTAGTGTGTGTAGTTTATTCCTCCGCCATGTCGATGTGTTACAATAATTATGTTTCTTTAACCAAAGCGTTTCACAAAACAATGAACAGGATTTTTAGAAATTTTATAGAAACGTTTGAACAATTTAAAAACGAAATACAGTGCATGTTCTTGCAGCTGCGAGGCTGCAGAACTAAACTTAGTTACGAATATTTTATGCAGGATATTGTTCTCAAAACTGAGTTCGATGGTGAAGAAAAAGAACACACGATGTTGCAGGTTTGTCGTGGCATTTTTTTCTTAGAAATTTAGCAGAAGTGTTAAGCAAGAACGTTTAGAGTGTTTTATAGTTTAGCACTGCAAGGTTGTAGTTATACCTCATGACTTCCTTTGAATACGTGTAGATATGGCCAGTACGGCAGATGCGGCCTGTTGTTGAAAAGCTCGCTGCAAATTATCCCTTACTCACCGGGCAACGTGTTCTTGATTCACTTTTTCCGTAAGTACTGTATAATATATTATTTCCAGCTAGCTTTCGTCAATAGGGTGTGTGGTATGTAGCATTAGCAGAGGTCGCTTTTAGTCACATCTTGTTGAATGCTATATAATTATGGATTCTGAAACAACGGTGGTGATGTGTTGAATTTTGAAAGGAAAAACATGCAGATTTTAAAATTGATAATACAAATATGTAGCGATAAAATATACGACGGGTTTTTTCCAACCTGGATTAGCGTTTTCACCACGGTTTAAATTTAACCAGTTGTTTAGTTCGTGCTTTTTCTGTGTCTCAATTTGTTCCAACAAAATTTTGCTAGTGAAAAATTATATTCTTGTGGACGAGCTTTTCCAAAGTCGTTTCCAAATTGGTAAACAAGCAGTTGAAACTTTTACTTCAAATTTTACGTTAATCCAGGAATAAAAGCTTATCCAGCTTTTGAAGTACCGGTCCGAAGAGCCTTTAAACAAAGACCGTGGTAGGGTTGACGTAAATTTTCAAGCACATTTTTTAGCTGCTTGTCTATGAAGTCGGAATAATTTTTTGCTAATCTTGTCTGCATAGTTTTAATTGAAACAAACGGACATACAGAAGCGTCAAAACTGAAACAGTTTGTTAAGCTTCAACCTATTGGGGTAACGCTAATCCAACTTAGAACAACTGACCCCTGGTGATGAAAATATCAATTGTTTTCTGTCTTTTGTGTGAAAGACAAATAGAATTATGCACACAACGTCAAAGCGCGTGAGTTACAATATTCTTGCGATATGACTTCTTTTTTTATGTTTTTGAGGCTTACCAAATTAGAAGGTGTCGATGTAATACCAGCTAGCACATTTAATTGCTTTTTGAGACCGACTGGAACATTTTTTGAGCAAATTCAACCATTTATTCTTTCTCTTTGTCCCCAAATCTTTATAGTTACAGGATGCTTGTATAGCGATTTTTTTGTGTGAGTGATTGCTTTTTTCAGGTGTGTGCAGGGCGGTACAACGGCCATCCCTGGTGCTTTTGGTTGCGGAAAAACTGTCATCTCTCAATCGTTATCCAAATATTCCAACTCAGACGTCAGTGTGTATGTGGGATGTGGCGAGAGAGGAAACGAAATGTCTGAAGTACTTCGAGATTTCCCTGAGGTAATTTGATCGGATTACTGAATAACTTCAGAATACTTTTCAGTCATTTTTTTAACCTGTTTTTGAGCAATGCGGTGTAGAAATGTGGACAGTTCGGCAGAATTTTTTGTTTTTCCTTCGTGATTCTCATTTTTGTGTCATTTTTGATATGACATTACGTCATGTTCGACGTTTCGACTTTCCACAGCCAAAAATAAGTAGAGATACAATTTTCGAATAAGAAAACATTCCTCATTGCAGTTATCCTTCGATACCCTGCCCTTTTCAATATCACTTGAAATTTTCACTGAGAAACGAGACCATTTTAAAGCGCGACCACGCTTGTTTTTATGTTAATTTCAGAGCAACTTTTTAATGTACATTCATTTACTTAGCTTACAGTCGAAATTAATGGAGTTGTCGAGTCTATTATGAAAAGAACTACTTTGGTCGCAAACACTTCGAACATGCCCGTGGCTGCCCGTGAAGCCTCGATTTATACAGGTCAGTTGTGACTCCGATTACGACGATCGACAGCAATATTAGTTTTTGAGATCCAACCGTTGGAGTGTAGAGCTATGATATTATTTGGCATACTAACTGTATTGTTTTCGTCTACTAATTTTGATCAGTCTTTTCTAGTTGTGACTCTCAGTCTGATGTTTTTTCTCAATTATTTGTCAATTTTATTAATGACCCTGATTCTGTTTTGTTGTGCCATGTTTGTTAAATGTAAGCTGAGAATTGCAGTGTATTGCTGTAACATTGCTGTATATGTATTGTTTTGTAGGTATCACATTGGCTGAATACTTCAGAGATATGGGGTATCATGTAAACATGATGGCAGATTCAACGTCTCGATGGGCTGAGGCTTTGCGTGAAATTTCTGGTCGTTTAGCTGAAATGCCTGCAGGTTTGAGAATTCAGCTTTGTTAATAGATATCAAGAATCAATCCGTAACCTTATAATAAATTATAATGTTTTTTTTGCGAAGTGCATTTGATACCGTTTGTTATTATGTTGTTTACCTACACATTATTATCTTTCATTATGGTCATCCGTGGCCTGATTGCATGTGTATCGGAGCGCGTTATCGCGGAATAGATAAATTGAACCAGAAGTTAATGTCAAAGAAAAATGTGTCCGCGTTTTTTTCAAAGCGCACCATCGGGCTATGCTACGCCATTTTGGCTCGTGCAACAGGCAATTCTTACCCATCAATTAATACCTGACCAAAAAACCCCTGTAATGCATGCAGGGCAGAATGACGTCATACTAGCCGGGATCGCATCCTTGCAGCTAATATGCTGCCAGTTGGCAAGTATGGCGTAGTTCCAGCCAACACAGGGCATCAACTAGCCAGAATGGCGTAAGCTAGTCATACTATGGCGAACGAAATTAGTTGAGCGTAGATAAAAAATTTTTCGTCTTGTTGTTATCTATTTTGTCACTTGCATAGCCACTTTCCATGAGCAGCTATACTGCGAGTCAAGAACGTGTATGACTTTGGTATGTTTATATGTAGATAGTGGATACCCTGCGTATCTTGGTGCGCGTCTTGCATCATTTTATGAACGAGCGGGTAGAGTGAAATGCGTGGGCAACCCGGAGAGGGAAGGAAGTGTTACAATTGTTGGCGCTGTGTCTCCTCCTGGTGGAGATTTCTCCGACCCTGTCACTTCAGCGACGCTCGGAATTGTCCAGGTTTTTATTTTTGAAATTGTTTCGTTAATTCTGTTTATCCCAGGCGGATACGAAGTGAGTTTAGCTGGCTTCTCCAATTTTTTTTATTGCATGGAGTAAAATATCGAATAAAAAGAGTTTTCTTTTCTTCCACTGTTGTGCGAGAAAAATAGCAAAAGTGCTGCAAAGTTGGCCTCTCAAACCTTGTGTGCGCCCATCTTTATTCAAAACGGGTTAGGGGCTCAATACGTCCAGATAGCATCTTGAGACTCTAAGACTATGTACGTTCACGCTATGCCGGAATAAAATAATGACGCAAAGTTTCTTGTATCTGTTCACATTATTCCTGTTACAATTTCGATAAGGTTTCGTTAGCGGTCACACTTGCCAAAATTTCGGTGCAAACCCTTACTAAAAGCTTTCCAAACATCAGCAGATGAACCCACTGAACTAAATACATGGAAGGCCAACTTCGGCCAAAAAAGTGAAGCCAAAGATGGCGGAAATTGAAGGCATTCT
>JAOBYK010633333.1:0-10896 GCA_025434845.1 Phenganax subtilis | reverse complement strand
CTTGCCTAATTTAAAAGGCTATAGTCTTGATGAGCTTTAGGCAGGTTATTTTCCAACGTCCGTCCGTCCTTTCCAGCATCTGTCCGTCTTTTCCAACATCTGTCCGTCTTTTCCAATTTCCGTCTGTCTTTTCCAGCATCTGTCCGTCTTTTCCAACTTCCGTCCGGTGTCCGCTGTCCGAAGTCCGCTGTCCGCGTTTTCCAGTAAACCAGGACGGTTGGAAAGCTTTGCAATAAATATACGTGGTGTATCCTAAAACTAATATCTATATTGTTTATGGATGAGCCATAGCGTGCACTAATTTCATCACTTCCTGCCTTTAGTATAAATACATGCAAAATTTTTAGTTCAATTAGCAGACGTTACACCTGATAAGCGGTCTGCCGAAATGCATTGTGTTTTTTTAAAGTTTTCTAAGTTCGCATCTAAGGTCTTAATCTTCATTATTTCCAACAGTTCTATTTATAGAACTATTTTCAACCATTCACCATGGTTAATATGTTTCTTCCAGCGAGTTTTAAATTTGTCACCACGATAAAAGTACTGTTTTATTATCTATATTGTTGTTATCGATATGCAAAACTACAAGAATGTTAAAGAGCAACCCGTCCGTAAATTTTGATCTAGGAAAAAAAAACGTGTTCGCTTCAGGAGTACGCTGTATGTTCACACTCGGCGTCACCATTGCCACTATCATGCAAATTCCCTGCTCGTCTTGCAACTACAACTTATCAATGAAGCTTGAAGTCTTGCATGTATCGTGCACCTGTTTTTTTGAATCAAATTTTTCAGTGTGGATATCCTGCGGTCGGTTGTTCAAAAGCTGTTTAGCTTAGTTCTAGGCTGGCAGGAATTTCAAAAGAAAATTGTTAGACGTTCCCCTTCTACCTTGAAAACAGATTTTACAAACCTCATTTATAACAGTACAACTTTTCATTAGCGAAGTGCATGTTACAAATGGACATAAAGAAATGAAGAAACTGAACGGCAGGTTACATTTTAACCAGAGCTAATTCTAAACCAGTTTTGAACAACTGCACCTTGTACCCTATGTAAGGTTGTTTGCCTTGTTTCGATAGTTGACGCGTCTAGTATAATAAATAGGACTGTCTATACTCTGAAATAATTGTTTTGAATTTTTTTCTTTTAGCTGATTCAAATGAAGACATATTAGAAATGCTGCTTGATTTGGCAAATAACGATCCTTCGTCCTACATCAGGTATGTGGAGGATATTACCCCGTATTATTTATGTTACTAGGCTTTTCTCAGATAGCTTTAGTCTACGGGAGGACCTAGTAACGTTCTTGGAATCTTGTCCTACCGTCAACTATAAATTACAGTTGTGACACGAAATAAACAAGACTTCGACTCTTTCAACTTTTATTAAATTATAACTCAACTGAAACACTTTCTGGGACACAAAATGACTGTTGTAGCTGAGTTGGAGGCGAGAAGTAGGTATTCTCAACACTCTCTTACCAAACTAGCACAACTTTACACAAACTTGACAAGATTAACTACTTACTAAACTAGGCCATACTGTCAATAACATTATAATTTACTATCGTGGGCAGATATGATTACTTTATAGTTTGAGAAACTATGTAAACATTGGTTTTGAGGCAAACAACAGCTGTGAGTATAAAAAGTAAAAATGACAATGAAAGGAGATCACTTGAAACATTTAAAGCATGTATCTAGCGTTCATGTCCACAGAACTGATGTTGAGTGTCATAACAAATAGCTATGAAATTCATCTTCGAATGATGAAAATAATGTTTTATGAATTAGCGCAGGGAATGAGTAAAATATTGTTTGCAACATGCACGAGAAAATAATATCCTATTTTCATATAACCGTGTACTGTTCCATTTGTAAATGACGGAAATACAAAAATTTTACAGCAAAGTTGTACAGCTACAGGGGTCGGTTGTATAAAACTTTTAACTGCATTTTATCTACGATTTTGCAGTTAAAGAGTAGATAAATCTTGAATAGGCGATTCTGGTGGGTTGGTGTTCGTACATAGGCGATTCTAGTTGGTTGACGTTGCGAGGTTTGGGATACATTTGGGAGAGGTCTCAGTGAAAGGCTTCAAAAATTGCAGAGTAGAGCGGCAAGACTGATCATGAATTTAAAGAATGAACATGGTCAGTCTGCAATAGCTCGTAATTCTCTTGGCTGGAAATTATTAGAAGAACGCAGAGCAGAAATGAAAGCTAGAATCATGTACAAAACTCAATAGATTAGCTCGCAGCAGACTGTGTGATCTATTTCAAAACGTTCAACAAATTAATGATTATAATCTGAGGGGTTCTACTAGAGTTCATATTCCAATGCCAAGAACGGAATTCCTAAAACGAAGTTTTTGCTCGAACGGAGCTAAATTATGGAACCAGATATCTGATGAGATAGGAACTGCAGTATCGTGTGCTTGTTTTGTAAAAAGCTTTCTTCCTCGACTTTTGATCTTACTTCTTAGTTGTGTTGGTGTGTATTGGTTATTTGCTTGTAAATGTTTTTTATGTAGCTAGTTAATCTTTCTAGCATTTGTAGCTATATCTCACCTCTTACTGTAAATCAGCTCTTGCTGAAAAGAGTTAGTGTGTATAAATAAAGTTTGATCATCACATAACTGTATAGTTAACTTTTACGACGCTTTTATACAACCGGCCGAAGTACGTCGAGACTATTGATTTGTTTTTTCATCTTCAGACATAGTATATTCACATTGCTCAATGAGAATCCGCCTTTCACGAGAAAATCGGAGTCCCCGTTAGATAACTTGGAACTTGTCAACAAACTATGGAGTTTTGCTGGGTACGTCTTGCACTAATTTTTTCCTTTATATACTTTTACGGCCTGATGTGAGCAAGTAAAGGGCTGTAAAATTAAACTCGACACACACTGGATGCGATGGGGCAACGCGACGCGATTTTTCATATTTTGAAAGCTAATAAATCTATCCATTTTAAGAGAAATGTTGACTAAGTCACTAAACATATCGTATCGTCTTTGAATGCCGGAAGAATCTCTACTAGAATCACAGTTACCAATCAATGAAAATCGAAAAATCCCGTCGCGTTGCCGAATCGCGTCTTGTGTATGTCGGCCTTTACGTGTCACCCTGTTTAAAATAAAGTCTAAAGCGAAGCACCCAAACGCTTCGCTGTAGTTTGTAATTGAAGGACAAACCCATTTTCGTGTTACTAACAATATACTAAAAAATATTTCTCCACTGTGATTGGTTGTTTACCGTGCAATTAATCCCAAACAATGCAACAGCCTGAAATTTTGCAACAATTGTGCAAAAGTATGTAACAAACTTATCTGATTGGCTGAACAAAAGATAATGGTCAATCAACACACTTTAGCATATTATTAATGAGCAGTGGTATAATTTCTCGTGCAATTACGGATAAAGATACTTTCGTGAGCTCTTTGTAAATACTGCTAATAGCGCTGGTAGATCAGAATTTCGCTATTTTGCAGTCTTCTAAAACCACAATCGTGCATGTTTATTCGTAATGGCAATCAAAATTGTTTCACTATCTTTGTAATATTGCATGTCTTTTATCATATTGGACAGGAAATTCTCATTAGATTCTCGACTGAGATGTGATGTGTTGGACCTCTATCATACACTGTATGGAAGGGTATCTCCAGGATGTTTTCCTACGCAAGGAGTAAGATATTCAAACTTTTCACTCCCAATACTTGCTGATGCTTCGTTTCCGTCAATAACCAATCAGGGGTTTACTATCCAAGACGCGGCGACCACGATAGCGACGCGTGCCCAAAACAAAATTCATCATGGTGAACAAAAATGTTAATAGTTTGTAGTCCCAGAGCTGTACTCAACAGACATAACACACCAATCAAAGCATTTTTTCGTTTTCGAAGCAATTTCGAATTTTTTTTGATGTTTTAGTTGTCAGAGTAACTCTGTCTTGCTCCGCAAATCCTTTCGTTTCTCCCTTGTTTGTTTGTTCTTGAGTTTGCTAGTAAAGACTCCACCGCTTATTTGAGTGAATTCCGCTGCTGTCGATATCGTACCTGAAAGTAAAACTGCGTTTGCTCGCGTTTTAGATCGTAAACTTCCTAACTTCAAAACGAGGCTTCCGTGGACGACCATATTTTGTTGGTTCACGTGAGGGAGTTAAATTTCACGTTTAAATGGGATTCCGATCGGTGGAGTCGTTGTTCCTTGGCAGAGTTTATTTCTCTGCGCCTTTTTTGATTTTCTTTTTTTCAAAAGAGTTTTATTAAGTTTTACTTTAATGGAGCAGTGTCATCGTTTGCGCACTATTTCCGCGCATAACAGAAAGTCATCGGGAACTGTCGTAAATCTGTCGAATCCCATAGTAAGCCATTGTTACAGAGTAGGTAATAAACAGAGAGGCTGTCCTTTGATCTTTGTGGGACTGCCGACAGCGACTTCCGGTTCACGGCCGCCATTGCTCGAGCCAGAACATTCTGGTCTGCTTTGTAGAAATTATGTAGGGAATTAGTGGATTGCAGCCACTAAATTGCACATTTTATTAAAACTATGCGGTGAATGCAGCTTTTGACCTCCGAAATAGAAAATAGAACGGTAAGAGAGTGTTTTTAATGTTTAATTTGCTATGGAAAGTGTGTCTATATCGGCTGAAATTCAAAACTGAGAAGGAGCGACAGGAGTGCGATGTACAGATTCATCAGGGCATAGACTCCTCTCATAAACATGAATATATTTAAATGAAATAACTTTAACAAGAATTACAAACGTAATTCCTATCAAAGTTCCAAGTACATTAAATTACCTAGTGTAACGCTATATACTGAAGCGAAAATATTTGGTTTAGTGTGGGAGAAAAGTTTTACTCTTAGTTTAATCTTGAATGCGCTCCCATCACATTTGAGTATTGTCCATTATTCCCTTTGAAATACACGCTTACGTTATTCCTAAGGATGCGCATATATTTTGCCATCAAGTTTGCAAACAGGGCCTTTGTATCTTCCTCTAAGAAGTAAAGTAGAAAGTACCCCAGCCCTACACTTGTAAATTAGACAGTTTTAGCAAAGAGTACGACTACGAATAGGAGATTCGATTGCCAGAGGCCTGGCTCGAGGGAGTCGTACTCGTTGTCGTTTCCGTTTCAAATGTTGCTTTAGTAAACAAAAATTTGTTTACGCTCGCGACTCTCGCTGAACCAGAATTTTTGCAGGTCATATTTCCGGTCTAATGTACTCTTCTGTTCAAAATTTATGCACCTGAGCAAGGCTGGGACTGTCAACAATATTAGTTTAAATAGATTTTGTTCGAAATGAAAAAAAAAAACAGCTTATCTTTTGAAAACTTCGTAGTGACGACAACGAGTTTTACAAAAAAATTTGTACTCAGATTTGGACCGGCTACGACTTCCTTGCGTGAGCACGAGATAGCGTAAGGCGTGCAACGAGTGTTTTGCGCGTAAATGACGATTTTGTATTTGTACTCGTACTCGTACTCTTTGCTAAAACTCTCTATTATAACATGTGATCAGGCGACATTATACTATCCATTAATATCTGCATTCTAGAACATTTCAGAGACAATGCCAAACTTATTTCACATACATTTTAACACAAGGAGTATGATGGTAGTCATTATTTGTCATACTTGAAAGTATGGGAGGCATGTAAGGTAAGATGCACTGTAGATTTTAAAACAGAAGTAGAAATCAGCGTAAGCGTTACAATATGTAATTTAATGTCCTTGGAAGTTTGATAGGAAGTACGTTTGTAATTCTTGTCAAAGTTATTTCATTTAAACATATTCATGTTTAAGAGAGGAGTCTATGCCCTGATGAATCTGTACATCGCACTCCTGTCGCTCCTTCTCAGTTTTGAATTTCAGCCGATAGACACACTTTCATTAGCAAATTAAACATTAAAAACACTCTCTTATACCGTTCTATTTTCTATTTCGGAGGTCAAAAGCTGCATTCACCGCATAGTTTTACTAAAGTGTGGAATTTAGTGGCTGCAATCCACAAATCCCCTTTACAATTTCTACAACGCTGGCCAGATTTTTTTGGCCATGTATAGCAATGGCGGTCGTGAAACGGAAGTCGCTGTCGATCTGTTTGTCACTACTCTGACTCGCCTTGGAAGACGTTATCCCTCCTAAACAATGGCACAACTTTGCATACACTTGCATGTATTCATTTACTTATTACATCAGGCATTAGAACTTTGAAGTCGTCAAGTGCGCGTGTAAAACTTAGTGCGGCATCAAAAAAATAGAAAACGGAAAGCGAGGTTGCTCTTGCAATGGCAAAAATATAGAGTGTTCCGCCGACTGTCGGTGCGGTACTCGTGACAAACAATGTCAACTCTAGCTCTCAAAGGTATGGAGGTTTGTACATCTAAGCCAGAATTTTTTGTAATTTATTCATTGTATGATGTACAGTATTCGATACGTGTCTAGCTACAACTTTAAATAAATGCAAATTTCTCGCTTCCACAACTGTTCCTTTGCCGCACGCAGTTTCAAAGCTTTCCAGCTGTATGTCACAAATCTCATTCCGGTTATTTCTTCACTCAGCTCTTACATGAAAATCGTAAAATTTGTAGTAAATTGCTGCTGAACAATTTCATGAAAGCGCTAAAGTATAGCTTCAAACAGTACATACCTTCTACGATACTCCAGAGAGAGCGTGCCGCAAATTCATTATCGCTGGGAATTTGCATATCCAGCAACCAGTTTTGTATCTTTCCACAACTCATATTTTGTCAATGACAAATGAATACGCTTATGTCGACTATTCCACCGTCTTCAGTGCTGAGCTGGAAGGTTCGTATTTCCTACTTCGGCCAGAGTAATCACGCCCGCCGTCGTGCGTCTCGCCTTGAATGGCCGCCATCTTTGTTTGATAAACTTGAAAAACTACAAGTGTAGTTTTTCAAGTTGATTTAAGCGCAGAAGAGATGCGCAGTGGATGACACTGCTGCTTTAACCCAACTTCTGGTGAAATACAAAGTCTGTATTCACGGGCTGCAAAGTTTCTGTTTATAGTAATGTTTAAGCCGTCGTCATTTCCATCTATATTTCGCTATTTGGTCTAGAATAATCTTTAATCGTCTTATCTGGCGAAACAAGATGTTAGCCGATATTTGTTTCACTTTTATGTATGTGTTTTAGATGGGAATACTCATTGACCTGAAGGAGAAGAAGATCACCAATTTCTCTTCTGTGCCAGCTCCCAAACACGATCAGGTGGGTAAAATTTATTACTTCCCGACAACGCCTGGATAATGGAAGTTTATTGCATGCGCAGCATTTCTGCGGCATAATGTACGAAAATTTCGCTCAAAGAAAGATTGCAGTCGTAACACTTTTTTTCTTAAGTGCATGTCTCAGAATTTTGGAGGAAATCTATTTGGGGGTATTGGTATTAAAAGATGCAAATTTAACGTCTAAGACTAGCTTGATCATTTTGACTAAGACAACTCATAGTCGTTTGCACGAGAAACTCGCAGACGTCATAACGTGTAGACAACTTAAATCCGACACACACCGGGTCCGATTCGACAACGTGACGCGATTTTCTAAATTTTGAAAGCGAAGAAATCTATCTATGGAAGAAAATTTTAAAAGACATGTGGATTGTAAATAACTAAAAATGTTATATCGTCTTTGATTGTTTGGAGAATCTCAACTAGAATCAAAGTTACCCGTCAATGAAAGTCAAAAAATCGCATTGCCTTGCCGTCCTGTGTGTTGGCCTTTAAGGTCATGTTACGCGTTGCAGTGTTTCGTTTAACTTGTTTTACAGCAGTATGCGAGACAAGTCGCATGAGCCACTGCGCCATGCAACATCCCTTGCAATGGCCAAAATCTTTGCGCGACAAGCAGAAGTTGGTTTTATTTTCGCCGTTGCGAGACAATTTAGAGCCTGTTCATATGGGCCAAAGTTATCTCCATTAGCGGGGGAAACTTTTCGGCAAATTTGCAAGCGAGATCTCGCCTTATTAACAAAAAGTACGAAAAAGTAAATTGCGTTCATACGAGACCAAAAGTTGTCCCGCTTACCGACATCTCGCTTAATTCTTGAGTGGCGAGATCTCGGTTATAGCGCGACAAAAGTTTCCCCATTGCCAGAAAAAAGTGACATTGAGCAATAGCATTTAGCCAAATTACTGCAACAGGATAGACCAAAATCAATAAATCCCCGATTTATTCTTTTCTCAAAGAATGTTTCGAAAATGTCTATGTCAGGTACTATTCTAGAATATGTTTAAAACAAATTTTTTCTAGTGTTGACTACGTCCAAATTAATTTCAGTCATGTGTATATTTCACTAAAATATTTTCGGCGTCCACGCATGAAGTGAATATAGAAAATACAGTGCAAAATGGCCGAAAATAGCATACTATAGCTGTTTAATTTTGGAGTTCTAGCAGAAACCTACGTTGTTTAAGCAAATGTCGACCTCTCACTTTCACTACGAAGGGTCAATCTTGAAAGTAAGCAGCATTCTGAACCAATATTGGTAAATCTCATGTGTACACTTTGAGCCTGAATATTGCTGTAAACAACTGTTTACGAACAAGAGATTTTCGACATTGATTGGATAAAAACGATCAAAACTTGACGAAAGAACTGTTCATGTGAACTCCATATTGTAACTATTCGTATATTGAGTTTATAGTTACTTATAAGCAGTGGTGCACGGTTGAAATGCCTCAAAACAATCCACATAATTTAGCGGCAATTTTGAAAAGATATTCATCACTTTAGGCGCCATTTTCAAGTTACTTACACCAATATGCATGGACGGCAGGCCGCTGGTCGTCTAAACTGTCATTTTTTCCGGCGAGCCATGTGAACGCAATTTTCCCGCCCACCGGGATAATTTTTTGTTTAGTCAGCAATTCTCAACATGTAATTTAACAAAATGGCAGGCGTAGACGTCACTGCCGAAAACTTCCCCCAGTAAGCGGGATAACGTGTCGCCATAGGAACAGAAAAAACTATTTGGCTGGTTGAAAAGTTTCCTCGCTAACCGGAATAACTTTGGCTCATATGAACAGCCCTTATACTCAAAGAATTACGCCGTGTAACAACACCTTTAAGCCTCCACTTTTTATGTGCATCCAAGCGATTGGACATTTGGTATGGATACACTGAAAAGGACTACATGCACTTGGACGTCTAAAACCAATGCAGTGGAGACCAAATTACTTCCGAACGAAATCACAATAAAAAAGAGCGATTAAATACTGCACACTCAATCGTCTGGAGTCGGTTGTTGGAAAGTCGAATAGCCCCACCTGTTGGATAATAAATATTTCAGTGTTCATTAAATTAGCCAAATATGCCGAAGCTTCTATTTTGGTTCACGATATAAATATTAGAGACTTAAATCTATCGATGTCAGTCGCAATTTTTTGTTATGCTGATCAATGGAAAATTTTGCTACAAATAGTCACTCTTCAGTGGACAGCGGTATTAACTTTTCGAACAACCAACCCCTGGATGTTATAAATTCACTTTCGAACACTTAACCAGCCCCTGTATGTCAATTCTTTTTTCGAACATCCGGCCTTTGGATGTTAAAGTCACCGTCTAATACATGTAACGAAGACTGATAACCGTTTAAAGTTCTGCAGTTGACTATTGCTTCCAGCTATGTCTCAGTCCGTTTCTTTAACCCCACAGTATTTTCAGCTTACAGAAACCAGCGTTTCTGCTGATGAACATGGAATTGTTGAAGCACTTAAGAGGAAAAGAGACGAAAAGAGTAGTTCTAAGGAAAAAAGAAAGAAACTTGCAACATCAGCACCAGCTGCAGGTATACTCGGGTGAAAATAACAGAATATTAGTAGAAATTCGACTTTAATACAGACAACGCTGCTGCTTTGTCCGAAGCACTAATTAACTAGCGAATTTTCTATGAGAATTGTTGTCTTGTTTACATATAGAGGTATATAGGGTTACTATCGGCGTCGCGTTCGTTGCCTTAAAGAGTGGGTTACCGTAGCCGGGTTGGTTACTTCATTTACACATGCGCAGTGGTGATTCTTGGGATAAGGTTACTCTATCAAAGATCGATCATTGAACTAATAGACTGAAACGCTACCAGAGGCAGGAAATTTTAAGCCAAAAATCTGGGGGAATCACCGGTTCAAAAAATACGCGCAGCCATCTGAAGAATACAAACATAAAGCTGTCCTAAAACCGCCTAAAATGGGCTGAAACACTTCTCAAATTTTATTTCAGTGGTACCAAAGCAAAGGTCAATTAACTCTAATTCATGCGACACCTTTAGGCCAAACGCACATGGACAAAAAGCTGCTTTATACGCGAAAACGTGCCGTCAAGGTAGCGTACCAGTGTTTTAGTTCAATGATGTAGACAGGGCGACCTTGTTGAACTTTGGCTATGTTTCTGTGTACATAGAAAAATTTAAACGCGTAAAGAAGGGTGTCCCTATCAAGCGCGTTATTGCTCAAGGAAAACATATCAGAGATGGTTCAGGGCTTCAACGCACGCAAGTTATTATTGATGGCCATCATATTACTGGCAAGCATTCTTGACAAAGGTGTTCTCTAGAGCATTAAAGATAGTTGCAAACAGCACAGGTTTGACTGCCTTTGTTCATGGTGCTTGCTTGCATTGGCGACCGTCAAAACCAGCTTCTGTGCTCATTATGCGTTTCTTCGGGGAATTCAACGTCAGTGTGCATCATAATCTTTGGCGTATTTCTTTTTCATGTTTTCAACATGCCAATTCAAACTGTGGAAGACACTTAGTGTTAACACGGACTAATGTGACTTATGGAGAAGTATAACGTAAAGGCTGTTTTCCAGTTACGCGTTTTTTACACGCGCGTACACGCACGTAAAAGTTAAGATTGCAATAACACCT
>JAOBYK010633222.1:0-10896 GCA_025434845.1 Phenganax subtilis | reverse complement strand
TAGTTATTTAGAATTCAATATTCTTAACGTTTCTTCTTGCGATTGTTTATAAAATAGGTGTTATTGCAATTTTAACTCTTACGTGCGTGTACGTGCGTGTAAAAAACGCGTAACTGGAAAACAGCCTTTAAACCCAATATTCACAGTCGCGTCGTTAGGATCTTTTAAGGTCCCTAATGAGCGATGAAGACGTTAGATTGGAGTGTCGAAACATTGGGTGGTGAATTGTAACCTTTCGCTAAGTTACATTCATTTACTGGACTAGGGTAGTGATATTATAATTATTATTATTATTTATCATTATTATTGAAACATCTTTCAACTCAGTAACTAATCAACCATATATAACTTTTACAGACTATTACAAATTAAAAGATTGCTTTTCATTAGACCGTGTTACTACATTTATATATCTAATATATTTAATCTAACTAATATACACATAATATATAGACTTAAATAAAATAAGGTAAAAGAGAATTGATAAAAATACAGGGTTTCTTTCCTATACCTACTATTTATAATTGTCATTGATCGTTATAACATAAAATTACGACTGATGTCGATCGATTCAAAGTCTCTAGTAGTTATATCGTTGACCACAGTGAAAGTTTTGGCATTTTTTGTCCAATTTTATGAACGTTGAAAAATTCACCATCCAATGGATAGCACTATCCAACTTTCGAACAACCAGCCCCTGGAGTGTCGTCGAAACGATAGGAACATTCACTTTTATAAACACCTAATTCTGCACTAGCGTTCCTATAATAATTCTCGATTTCCTAACTTCTTTTTTTTCATTCCTCTAGAGGTCATGTCTGCGATGAATTTCTCCGCTGACCCATGTGACGACTTTTTCAATTACGCATGCGGAGGTTGGATACGAGACAACGAGATTCCAGATGCTGAATCAACATGGGGTCAATTCGACATCCTCAATCTAGCCAATGACAACGTGTTGAAAAAACTTATCAATGATCCCAAGATTAAGACCACTTACAAAGATGTAAGAATGAGCACATTAAGGTTCTTCCCGAAAATATGCCCGCTAAATCGTAACATCTCATCCAATCTTTCTACACTTCAGTGTAGTGTCTACATCACCCATTAGGGACCTTTAAGATTCTACGACGCCACCGTTTACTCTATGTTGAAAGTATTGCTTTCAAAACGAAATACAGCATTGCTGATATTACAGTAACGTTTCAGTATTATGACTCTGGTACTCTGCCAACATCGGGAACAGCCTCTGCTGTGTTTGAAGAAATTTATGTATCGCGTGATTCGCGTCGCAATTCTAGTTCAGGTAAGAGCGACGTGAATTTCGAAAACGTATGTCGTAAGCAAGGGAAACATTGTACCCAAGACAAATCACGAATTTTTTATTCCGAATTTTAGGACAAGTTTCCTTATGTTAGATTGGTGGAAAGATTGCTATGCAGGGTGTGTGATTATGTATCCGAAAGGAAAAGTGTTCATTTCGACGTTCGCTTTGTTGAGCTCGCGTCGTAGAGTCTTAAGAGGGACCTTAAGATTCTACGATGCGACTTCAACAACGCGAACGTTGAAATGAGCACTTTTCATTTCAAATACAAGATCACAAACCCTGAATAGTATATTTGTGTTGCTTTAGCAGTTTATATCATAAATCTAACATAAGGAAATTTTTCCCAAAACTCAAAATTAAAAACTTGTGATTTGTCTGGGGTACAAAGTTTCCCTTGTTTACGACTTTAGTTTTCGAAAACCTCGTCGCCCTTACCAGAACTAGAATTAGGACGCGTTACATAGATTTCTTCATACACAGCAGAGCTTGTTGCCAATGTTGGCAAAGTCATGATAATATTGAAACGTTATTGTTGTATCAGTAATGCTGTATTTCATTTTGTAAACAATACTCTCAACATATATAGTAAACCCACTATGCACGGTCGCGTCGTTGAGCTCGCGTCGTAGAATCTTAATGTCCCTAAGGTCC
Source organism: Phenganax subtilis (assembly GCA_025434845.1). Lineage (NCBI taxonomy): Eukaryota > Metazoa > Cnidaria > Anthozoa > Malacalcyonacea > Clavulariidae > Phenganax > Phenganax subtilis. The sequence goes on along the minus strand of JAOBYK010633222.1, from coordinate 8,918 downwards.
CAGTTATGACAACTTCGGTTTAGTAAAATGAATGTAACTTAATTAGCAAGAACTTACAAGTCACACACCTATGTTTCAACATCCCAGCCTAGTGTCTTAATGCCATATTGTCATTACTCTGGTTCAGTAAAACGAATGAAACTTGAGAAGTTACAATCCACTATTCATCGTTTTGACATTCCATTTTACTGTCTTCGTTACATATTAGGGGCCTTAAGGCCAGTTCACACGGGCGATTTTCGATGCGATTTTTCTCGTGTTGAACGATGTGATAGAGTGGATAACTGGCGAGTATACTTGGCCCAACAATTTTGCTAAGGCACTCGCCAGTCAAGTTACTCGATCACATACACTAAAAGGAGAAAAGTCGCAGCAAAAATCGCCCGTGTGAACTGGCCTTTAAGATTCTACGACGCGAGTTCAACGACGCGGACGTGAAAATGAGCACTTTTAAATACAAAATCACATACGCTGAATAACGCATTTGCGTTGCTGTAAGCATAGTCTATCACGAATCGAATATAAGAAAACTTTTCCTGAAATTCAAAATAAAAAACTTGTGAATTTTAATGCTTACAAACCTCACCTTGTTTACGACTTAAGGTTTTGGAAATCATGTCGCCCTTATCAGAACTAGAATTAGGATGTCGTACATAAATTTCTCCAAACACAGCAGAGGCTGTTTCTAATGTTGGCAGAGTTATAATAATACTGAAACGTTACTGTAATTTCAGGAATGCTGTAGTTCAGTTTGTAAACAACATTTTCAACTTAAAGTAAACCAAATATTTACGATCGCATCGTTAAGTTCGCGTCTTAGAATCTTAAGGGCCCTATTATCATCAACGTTGAATTAGAAAAATGAAAATAACATAGCAAGCCAAAAGTTACACCTCACGTTCCTCGATTGTCATAACCACTTTTGTCCAATAGAATAGAGCCGTTCAGAAGGCATTCAGTAGCTACGACACGTGTATGGACCGAGATCGTATCAACAGCCTGGGTGCAAAGCCGCTGATTAAACTCATTGAGGACTACTTCTCTTGGAATGTGACAGGAAATGGAACGTGGAACGAAGGATCATGGGATTTCATTAAAACTATGATTAACATGCAAAGGAATCTATCTGTTATGCCATTTTTCTCCATGGTAACCAGCGCTGACTATTATAACTCTAACGTTAATGTAATCAAGGTAAGGCAAAAAGGGATTGCGTTTTTTTTTGTTTAGCGTGTTTGCAGAATTCTAAAAATTACGGTTTTTTCTTTAAAAAAACAGATTGATCAGCGAGGTCTGGGAATGACACGAGAAAACTATTTAAATAATAAAACGGACGACGAAAAGGTGAATTTTGAAATGTATAACTGAGTTTGTAACGCTGGAAAAGTAATGTAATGTTTTAACACAAGAGAACGATGTGTGTTCTATAAAGAGCAACATTTAAACTTTTTGGCTAAACTTTATAATTGCATCAACTCTTTCTTGAAAAAGTTTATTGTTCTACCGCATGATAAAGCTATTTTCTTTCATTCTAAGAAAAATTTCTGCGCATTAGAAGTTAGCGGCAACAATTTTTCATATAGGCCATAGGATTGACGTTTACTTCAAACCGCAAACGTCACGATTCTCATATAACTTCGCTCTTACCGTTCAAAATAAGGTTGTTGGCGTTAGTCATTTACCACAGCTCTTTTTGCGCCTTTACCTAATTATACAGCTACGCACATAACCCTAGTACAAGAGACTTTGAGATTGGTGTTCACAGTAGACCGCTAACCGCAAACGACAAACTTAAAGTCGTATTTGCGAGACAATTGTTGTAGCTTTTGGAAGGTAAGAAACTTAGTGCATCGTATTAAACCATGAAGTACTTCCTTAGAAGACTTATATGGCTATAAAATCTGCCTTCAAATGCAATTTGAAGGGTGCTGTAAGGATGAAACTAAAAGTCTGTAATAGAGAGTTTTAGATTAACGTTTACGGCGAACCGCTGACTGCAAACGGCAAAGTCTAAGTCACATTTTAAAGTCAACTATGTCAGTTGTTCGATGTTACGGGAACCTATATCATGAACTGAAACGTGACTTCGCAACTTCGCTCTACAAAACTGTCCATATTAGCTACAATCTAATGTGATATAAAGTTTGCCCTTAGTAGTTGACGGTTCGCCGTGAACTTCAATCCAAAAGTGCCTAATGTTTCTTTCGTGCCGGAATATTATAATAATTTCTCGTTTGTGAGTTACCGTATTTAATCGAATAAACGCCGCCCTCGAATAGACACCGCCCTCAAATAAACGCCGCACCTGAAACGTCAAAAATTTAATAAACACCGCGGCGTTTATTCGAATAATTACGGTATACATAGATTATTCTTGGCGAATTGTACTGTCTGAATAAGGTGTTACAAAAACAAATATGGCGCTGGTATAAAATAACAAAATAATGCTTTTTAGTCTTAATAGCCTAAGGCCCGGTTTACACTGTCTAGGTTTCTTTGGTCAAAGTGGAAATATCGAATAGATAATTCCTAAGTTTTCAAGGATTTGCTAAAAATATACAGGGTGTCTAAAAAAAACATAATCCAACTTTGGCACGCTATTGTGCAAAAATCACTCGGTAAACAAGTGTAATATTTTAATACTTAGACAGATCAGGCTTTTAGCTGTTGAATGACGTGTTTTTCATAACTTATAGAGCAAAAATGAGCAAATACGAGCGCGATGAAAAAGCTTGGTGAAAATCGCATTCTTTCAACTATTGAAAATCAGCTCTCTTAGGGACTTAGGTAGCGTCTAATTAACTATGCATAAGCAGTTTTCCCGCACGTGTTGCAGAAAAAATAAAGCCAATTTTTGACATGCCGTCGATTAATTGCGTTTTCTATTTATTGTTTAGTAGCTCAAAGATTAGGCGCAGAGGTGAAAGAATGCAATTTTGACCAAGCTTTTTCATCGCGCTTGTATTTGCTCATTTTTGTTTCGTGTGTTATGAAAAACATGTCATTCTACAGCTAAAAGCCTAGGGCCGGTTGTATAAAACTTTTAACTACATTTTGACTACGATTTTGTAGTTAAAAAGTAGTTAAATCTTGAATAGGCGATTCTGATTGGTTGACATTCGTATTTAACTACGTTTTTATGCAACCAGCCCCTGATCTTTCTAAATATCAAAAAATTGCACCCGTTTACCCAGTAATTTCTGCACAATAGCGTGCTGAAGTTGGATTACGTTTTTTTGAGACACCCTGTATAAGGCTACTAATACAGTGCTCAACGCTGAACTACTTCACTCTTGATATTTCTTCCAAATTTTTTAGAACGTAGAATTTCCCGGTGAAAATTTCCTACTTTGATCACAGAAACTTTGATGGTGTAAACCGGCCTTAAAATCATTTATGGCGAACAGCGAAAGTTGAACTGCAGTTTCAAGTAAACTTGAATTGTACGGTCTCTATAGCGCAAACGTTTCTTCGCTTAAAAAAAGATTCGTAAAACAACTTAATTTATATGAAATTTTCTACCTCTTTTTGCTTCTCAGATTCGAAAGGCGTACAAGAAATTGATGATCAATACTGTCGCTTTACTAGGAGCTGAAGGAGAGGACACGAAAAGACAAATGAAAGAAGTGTACGACTTGGAAAATGAAATTGCCGAGGTTAGTAGTATTTTTCCTCAATCCTTTACCAGCTGATAGTTTCAGCAAATAGCTATAATATTAAACTAATTCCGAATAAAGAGCTCATGATTTCATTCATGATATATTTAAACTTGTATATTTCGAATCAATCGATTCATCTTCAGCAATGGTTACAATTAAGTCGTTAACTGCATATAATTCAATTGATTCAAAATACAGTCGAACCTCTAAATAGCGGACACTCTATCCAGCGGACACCTCTAATGAACGGACATTTATCTCAGTTCCCAAACAACACGTAAATGTATTCCTTCATTTTATTCCTCTATCCAAAGGACACCTCTGTACAACGGACGCGGACACTTTTTCACGATACAAACAAGAAGAATTACCTCTAAATACCGGACACTGAAATCATTACTGTCATGAAAACGAATTGCAGCCGTATTTATTTGTGGCCATATCGTATTAAGTAGGCATAGTACAAAACATGGACTGGATTGGACAGTTGGACTGGCAAGTTTGATTGTAGCAAGTTCATTCGATGATATATTGAATACTTTTATTCCAGTCTATTTCTTTGTGATAACTTATCTCTGTCTGTTTCAATATTGTTTTTCCTACAACAAATGCACGTTGTGCGTTTTGCACGCAACTTCATATGCTTAGTTGATGTTTAATCTGCGCTTTATCCTACACAAACTGCTGAAGCCATTGCAAAGTTTTCATTGTATCACGGTGACGAGGAACTAGCGAACTATATGTCCACAGCAGTTTACCATTTGCGTGAACCCAAAGTCCGTCACCTCATGCAAAGTATAGTAGCATTATTTCATATTTTGTGAAAATACTACAAACTAGAATGGCAAATATAGATTCATATTGACAAGTTGTAATAGTTGTTATTATGTTCATCAAGGTTAATATTGTATACAAGTTTAAATATATCATGAATTAAATCATGAGCTCTTCATTTGGGATTAGTTTAATTTTATAGCCATTAGTAGTATTTGAGCGTTAAAAAATTTAGCAAGGACACAGATTGCACATATATGTGTCATGTTCCAGTACTTTGAGTCAAAGAAATTTGCAATTCATCTTGTCATACACAACCTTTATCGAGTGGCATATCACTCGAAATATAGCGTACGAGAGTTTTTTTAAAACAATCCCAAGGCTGTTTTACAGATTTTGAGATATTTGCAAAACTTGATTGATTTCGAATATTTTTTAAGATTTTAAAAAGATTTTCATGATTTTCCAAGAATTATTGTATTTTTTTTGAGATTTTTAAGATTTTTTGAAGATTTTTGTGATTTTAGAACGTTAAAGATTGTAAGATTATCGTGATTATAAAGATTTTTTAGAGATTTTTAAAGATTTTTGAGATTTTTTCAAAGATTTTTGCGAAGGTGTACGAGATTTTTCGAAGTGATACGCCCCTCGACCTTTATCTACACCAATTTACCCAGGTCTTCAGAATTAAAGAATAAAAGGGGAGAAAACAAATTGATTTGCAATCCTATATTTTATCTGGAAACTTTACCATTCTGAAAATCCATGAAAACGAAGGTTTTTGCATGAGACTACATCTTCTGTGACAGAAGCAAGTAATAGAAAAAAGTACAATCCCTGACCTTGATACAACATCGCACTTTTTTCGATTACTGAACTTGTACCATACCATATTTTATTTAGACAACAGTTCCAATTTCCGAAAGAAGGAATATTGTAGAGTATTACAAGAAAATGAAAGTTCGCGAGTTGATAGATTATACTGGAGACGAGGTAAAGAGTACAATACAGTTAGAAGACACTCAAAGAGTGCAAGCATTCGCAACGCGTTTTAGTTGATCAATGGACCTTTAACCTTATAGACAAAATTTTAAAAAATTTTGAACTAGGAAAATCTTTTACCACAGCCTGAAAGAGCATCCTGAATTTAGTAAAACTGCCAAATTTGGTTGCAAAATGTTGTAAAATAAGGAAAATATAGCGGTGCAAAGTTGGCAAATTTTGTATATTTTTCTATTACGCGCGGGAAATTAATACCCCGTTCGAGAAAAAGGGTATCCATTTTCCTATGGATGAATGATGGAAAGTGTACACTAAACATGTTTATCTAGATCGACTGGCTTAGATTCCTGCAAGGTATCTTCGACGAATTTGGATATGCAGTAACGAACGATAGCACGCTAGTCGTGTACGCCTTGGATTACCTAAAGAATGTCTCGTTAATTATAAAGAAAACGCCGAAACAGTAAGTTTTGCTTGCTTGCGACACAAGCAGGCATTGATTTGATATGCAAACAAGACGCTGTGTTATGTGAATTTTAAACGTTTAAATAGTGCAATTTAAAAAAAAAAACAATAAAAAAAAATCCTTTTGAATTGATTGAAGAGACTTTTACGTTGAACAGCCGACATAGTTTCAAACCAGGGGCCGGTTGTACGAAAGGCGATTCTGTCTTTGCGACCGATTCCGACGATATGAAAAGCAGCCTCAGACTAACGTTCACACTATGCCGGTACGGTTGAAAAAACGGCACAAAAAGTCACAATTGACCGTCGTGTTCATATTATACCGGTGCAAAAATGTTTGATAACGTCATTGTTGCTGCCGGTACAATTTAAGCACGGTTTCCAAACGGAGCGAGATGAAAACGGAACGCTTTGTGGCACTGTTTGAATACCGGTTTCGTCTAAATTTTGACGCTTAAGTACTTAGACTTATTTTGGAACATAATTTCGAAAATAAATTTGGCTAACTTGGTTCATCTGTTGACGGTTAATTTAGTAAGCGTTTGCATTACAATTTTAGCAAGTGTGAAAGCTAATGAAACCGTGTCGAAATTCTAACCGGAGTAGTGTGAAGAAATGAGAAACGTTTCGTTTTAATCTCATTCCGGCATAGTTTGAACGTAACGCACGTCTACACGGGCGATTTTCGCTGCGATTTTTCTCTTTTTAGCGTATGTGATTGAGTAAGATTGACTGACGAGTGCATTAGCAAAATTGTTGGACCAAGTATATTCGCCAGTTATCCACTCTTTCACATTGTTCAACATGAGAAAAATCGCATCGAAACTCGCCCGGGAAAATAGGCCTGGGGCCGGTTGTTCGTACGCCGTTTACCTTAAACGGTGGATAAGTCAGAATTCAAAAACACTCCCACACATTATCTAAAACTTTCAAATCAAATCTTTTGTCATTTAACTATAGGTAAATAAATAATTATTGTATTCAGTTGATATACTTAATAGAATACATAAATATAATTTCTAAGTTGAACTTGTTCACCGTTTAAGCTAAATGGCGTACGAACAACCGGCCCCAGTAGTCTCAAGTGAAAACATTTCATCTCTTTAGCGTAATAGCAAATTACATGATGTGGCGAGTCGTACACAGTTACATGGGGGAACTTTCGGACGATTTCAAGAAAATCCTCCAAGAATTCAAGAAAGCGAAAATTGGGACGGTGGAGGAGGAACCTCAGTGGAGACAATGCATGGCCACAACAGCAGGGGTGTTTGGTATGCCCTTGGGATTGATGTATATACGAGAAAAATTTAAAGGAGAAAGTAAAGAACACGTAAGCTAAGCTTAATATTGATTACATCATCTTCAACCACGCATTTAGGTATACCGTTTACACTATACTGCATTGCTGTCGGAGCGGGTCAAATTTTTGCAGCTATCGATACTCAGTAAAGATTTTTAATGGTAATGACACAAAGAAATACAGATAATCTGACAGCCTAGTTGATACTTCCTGGTGATCATTGCTCCTGTACAGCAAACGAAGATGTTGTGACGAGTGAATCCAGTATAGTGTAAACGAGACTTTACTCGTAATGACTTGCACATAGCGATTTTACTCATTTTGGGCCCGTTCTTCGAAGCCTGTGCGGCTTCAACGGTGCATGGGCAGGGCAGAATGCAAACACACTCCCACATGCATCTTCTAAAATTTTAGCTCAAATCTTGTGTAACAAAACTATGGGTAAATACATAATTATTGTATTCACCTAACATCTTTTAATTTCGTTCTTCAAAAATTATATGATTCCTATATTTTGAACTTATCGACCATTTAAGCCAAAACACGCTTGCCCCTGGCATCTGACATTTACTCTTGTTGACCCAATGAGAAGCATGCTTGTGCTCAATTGTGGATAAGCAATTGTTTTAATAATCATGATAATATTTATTATGTATATACAGCGCTAAATACAGCCCAAGTTATTTCTCTTTACAGAAATTGACTACTTAACTTCCTAGACAATTTATTCTAGCCCACTCTGTCAGTCTCTGAGGAGACTGGAGTACCCGAAGGCTAGCACTTTCGGGAGAGAAATTGATAAGCTAGTTTTACCCCACAAAGTTAAGTCCGCGCTTAAAATCGAACCCAATCCCAATAGCGATTATTCCACCAAAGACAATGTTCATAACCGTTGCAACTGCACCATGCTAGCTAACGACTGTAATATTTCTGTTTCACTTATAATAAAGTTCAATTCCTCTGCTTAATTACGAATACAGATAGACGAATTGATTGGTGAAATTCGAAACATCTTCATTTCTAACTTGGAAAATGTCGATTGGATGGATGAGGAAACGAAGAAAAGTGCACGAGATAAGGTAATTTAGATATCTCCAGGGTATTAGCCAGAGTAAAAAAACATTCGGCGTTGTAATAAAATTGTGAAATTCGGTTCTCTTTGCGCAAAGAAGAGCCCATCGTACCGGCCTCAAATAAATTCCTTAGTTATTTCCTGTGTTAGTTCAGCAGCACTGTTAAACAAAGTATAACCATTCCACTTCAAATAAAATTGCCATAGTGGATACTATATGTTATTTATGTTATTTTTACCCGTGCGGAATTGTGGAATTGCTAGGTAAGCGAAATTGTGAAAACGGTGCGTAAGACAGATTTTTTGACTGTTGCTAACACCCTGATCTCCGTAAAAGTTTGCATGCATACCATTCTGGGGTACAGAGCGTATAAATAAAACAGGAATTGCTGTCGGTTAAACAATGATCTTTTTGGTTATAGGCACTTGGCATTTTAGAAAACATTGGCTATCCGGAATATCTTGAAAATAAAACTGCTTTGGAGGAAAAATTCGAAGGGGTAAGATTCTATAATTTGTCAAAAAGATTTTGGGTATACGCGCTTGTTACGTGAAATTGGAAAATCCTTAAGGCCCTGTTACACGGTGCAATTTTTCTTGCAACTTGCAATGCAGTTCTACTCTTGAGATATGTTAATTAGTGAAG
>JAOBYK010633111.1:0-10897 GCA_025434845.1 Phenganax subtilis | reverse complement strand
TGTACGTACACTTGTTGGGGGTGATACACGGACGTACTTAAGACTTGCGGTATTTACATTTCTAGCGTTATTTGAGGTTTTAGCGACACGCATTTGTTTGACATAAATAACATTTTATATATAGAGCCTCATTGCATGATGCCTGACAGCAAATTACCATTACGGCTCTCAATTGAAAAAATTCATCAAAGTACTCAACCAGAGGAATCAGTTAACCATCTTACGCTGGTGTTCGACAATCCGATTTATATCAATCATTAGCTTCCTAATTGGGAATTACAGGGTATGCGAGTCATTTAAACACAGATAAATTCATGTTCTCTCAGAAAAAATTAGTAGCAATTTACATTAGATGCGTCTCATAAAAAGCGAACAAACTCATAGACAAATGGTCAAATTCTGGGAAGTCGCGACTTATTGACAAATATTGTCGAAGAGTCTAAAACCGTGATTTTATCTACGTCGTGACTATTTGAAGTAAATTTGACCATATGTACGACTGAGTTTGCGTCTTTTGTAAGTCGAAACTTATTTTCTCCTGTATGCTCCAATTAATTCATGTTTACGATTTCTACGTCCTAATATTTGGTTTCTTTGACTCCTGCATTGACATCTTATGGCGATGAAAGAGTGAACTACAAACGTAGCTACTAGGCCTGGGGCCGGTTGTTCGCACGCCGTTTAGCTTAAACGGTGGATAAGTCAAAATTCAAAAACACTCCCACACTTCTTCTAAGCTTTTAAAATCAAATCTTATCTATTGAAATTATGGGTAAATACATTAATATTGTATTCAGTCAAAAACTTTTCAATTTCGTTGTGGAACAAAGACATAAATAGCTACGATGTATGTTTTGAACTTAAACGCCGTTTAAGGTAAACGCCGTATACGAACAACCGGTTCCTGGGCATCAATGTCTCCAAACAAAACAAATGAAAAGGCCGTAGAGTATGGATATATACACAGTATTAATAACGTTCAAATAAAGGCTACTACAATAAATTTGTAACACTCAAGCACTCTTTCGGCGAAGGGAAACACTCCTGCGACACCACAACAACAAACCACTGAAGTTTACGGGCTACCGTATTATGGAAAAATGGAAAGCTTCTATCTGCAAATTTTCGCGTATGTTGAGGGCAATTTCTCGCTAACGAAAATGAACTAACACAAAAGAAACTGCCGGCTAAGACCTTTCATTTGAACATAACTTATCTTTGGGGTGAAGTTTCCCTTTAAATGATCAATTTTTTACGTGTCCGCATGTTTGCATGTCCGCAAGTCCGCGTTTTCCACTTAACCGAAAAATTTCACCCTCCCCAGAAAAATGAAAAGGAGCGTGCTCGGGTTCGTAACATTTTTCGATGAGCATTTCGTAACATTTCGTATGCACTGTGTGTAGCTATGTGAAAAATAAAATGTTATTTCTCGATTTTTTATTGATTATTGATGTAGTTTATTATGGTAGGCTATCTGCTTTACGTGTTTTTCGCCGGCTTTCCTTATTTTTATTACTCCTGCTTCCACAAACAACGCAGCTATAAGGCTGGTTTGCTCTGTTTATTGACTACCCAAAATCGTATAGCTACTGTGATGTATTTTTATTCGATCTAGAAAACAGATTATACTTACACTTGCTACTTCATTGTATCAACCAGGAATGTACTTACTTCTTAGCGGGTTAATAACATCTTAAATCACACATCTACTGTTTCAAAATATCAAACATTGTTCCAACTGCATGCTGAATTCCTCTTACACGCTGTTCAACACATATTTTCTCCTTACACCTCGTGCTCTAGCTGTCCATCAAATTTACAATTTATAGTTATCTTTTCAATATTTAACTAATATTAACGTAATATCAAGACAAAGACATGCCCTTTTTATAAGCAGAATGAGACGGAGAACCTTATGGTACTCAACACGATCAAGTGGCTGATTATCAATACTGAGGGCTGGTGGTAGTTCATGTGTGTGTAAGAAAGTTATGAGTATCTCTTTGCATTTACTGGAACGGCGCTGGCTTTATTGTTGCTTCTAAGAGCTGTCTTAGAGACACATAACTTTTAGCCCCAACTTGGCGCAAACGCCGAACGTCGCCTTTCAAAGCAGCATAAAGGTTTTCTAGGTGCTTTAAGTTTTCTTTGGTCAGTTCTGATAGCACAGTCTCGTATTTACAAGACGTTGTATATACAACTTGCCGATGTTGCAGCATCATCACTGATCTCTCATGCAGAGATTCAGTCAAGATCAGTCAAAAATACTGAACCGATGAGAATCAGAAGCGGACTGGCCCACCGGGAAACCGGGATGTTTCCCGGTGCGCACCCTTGAATTAAGCATTTGGCGCCCCTGGTGCCATAAATATTGAAAAATGTCATCGGATTAGTAAAAAAGTGCGTTAAATACAATGCTATGAATTAGCTGGGAAATGTGCAATGGATCCTGCAAGAAATGCTTCGCGTGTTACAGTAGAATTCTACATAGATATTCACTACACTTTGTGCCAGTCATTAACGCAAAATATTCGTTCCGTTGTGCCGAGCATTAGTGCAATAAAATCAATGTACATTCAGTAACTCCATACTAAACTTCAGCACCGCAGAGTCAGTGGCGTAGCCAGGGCCTAACTTTTGGGGGGGCAAATACGTTTTAGAAGTGTCAGGGGGCATGGTCACTCAGGAAAATTCTCAGTTTTCAAAGTGAGATGCCCCCCTCAACATATTTCTAGCCGATTTTCAACGATTTACAAATCAAATGATTGGGGGGGCTAAGCCCCCCCTTGCCCCCCCCCCTTGGCTACGCCACTGCGCAGAGTAAACGTTGAATAACACGTTTAAAATATCCACGAACAATAACATAATCAATCAATAGCACAAATAAACAACTATAGCACATTTAGGACTTCTTACACACAGACTGCAACGTCACTTTTCGCGAACTGACAAACTATAACATTCATGGACAAGCTATCGTCGAACATGGACTTTCATTAGCACAATCTCCGTAATCCCTCCCATCCTTTAGACAATTTGACACAAACGATGGTATGAAAAAAAATCGTTCATTGATCACTGAAAAACATGGCATGATACCAAACAACATTAACAAACAAAGAGCATTCACTGTAAACGTGGATAAAAACCAATGATAAAAACTGTTTTCCTCTGAATGGAAAACACAAATGTCGCATGGGCATGTATCGCATGGATACACTGATCGCATTTAACTGGGTTAATGTGGCGACATTTAAACAGGTCGTAAGCTCTCCAAAGCACGTTTTATAATGAACATGATTTGGGAGCTTAAGGGCCTTGCTGCATTGCGTAGAAAACATATTTTCGTTCAAGTTTGTAGTGATTCCTCTCTGTTTGTTAATGTTGTTTAGCGCTGGTTTTCACATCGCGGCAATTGTCGTAAAGATAGCGGGACGTTCTTGCTAAACAGCCGCATTACAACAATTTCCAAACTAAGCCAGAGAGACCACCTGCACCCATGATATCAAAAAAAGAAAAACACACCGCACCTGCATAATTAAAGCCAGAGGGGAACTATCTGCACTAATAAAACCAAAAACAAGCAATCGACCTGCTGACGTATAATCAAAGTTAGAGAAGTGACTAGCACGCACGGTAGAAAAAGCACCTGCATTCACTTTTGCATAAAATGAAGAAACCACCTGCACTTGGAATATTAAAGCTAGACAACTACATCAACCCCGCAATAGAAGCCTCTTGCATCCACATAATCAAATTAAAGACACCATCTGTACTCACATTACCATAGCCGAAGAAACCACGTTCAACTACAATACCCGAGTTATAGAAACCATTAGCAGTACCCACATCGGAAACTTAGTAACCATCTGCACCCACATCATCAAAGCTAGTGACATCAGCTACACCCACGTTGTTATAAACAAACCACAAGGAAGCACATTAGCTAACCCAGAAACACTACCTGCATTTAAATCATCGAGAGAGAGCAACTGCAACCCCACTGACCATGCCAATGACCATGCCAGAGAAAGTGCACCCACACTCGTAAAGCCAGGAAAATCACGTGCAGTCATCTTGTCAAAGCCAACAAAACTACTTGCATGTCCACAATGTCAAACCCAGGGAAGACACCTGAACCTACATCAACAAAGGACGAGGGATAGCCCTTGACTGGATGAATTAAACGTGAAAAACCAACTGTACTCAGGGGTGCTGAAGCTACGGGGGCAGACGGGGTACCTGACCACCTAGGCCAGGTAAGACAGGGCAGAAAGGGGGGGGGGACAATAGTTGCCCCTTTCACACTTTGAACAAACAAATGTCTATTCCAGACTGGAGACAAATGATCCGATGTCTCGTGATTTAAGTCTCATCACATATAAACACGATATACTTTTACAGTACGTATCTTTTATGTATATTGTAATACTTATGTAATATTTACTATTTCGATAAGTACAATCATAGTTAATTGCCATCACACCATAACTCGTTCATAGGAGTTTAGGAAATACAATCTTATATTATGAACACGTAACAATAGCATTAAGAATAAGCCATAAATATACGTTCCTTCAGACTTGATTAATAATAACTGAGAGGTGTTTTTGTGTTGTCCCAGGAATATTCAGTGCAAAATCCTTACAATAAAAACTATAAGGTTGGATATTCGCAAAACAATGTTTAAACAAACATTGCTAGCCAAAATGAATGACGCGTAGAAAAAGTTGCCCTTTCTAGGCAGCTGCCCCCGCCTCTGAACTTTGCTTCTGGCGCCCCTGGCTGCTTGTACTCAATTTCTCTCATGTGTAGTCTGAGAAACAATAACTTTAAACAAAGGCAGAGTGTAAGCCAACACCGTTTCTCGTTAAACCACAAAAACCTACTGCCGCAAGAGACGAGTAGGAAGCATAGAGTGAAATAAATGTTTGTTCACTTCAATAATCGATTTAGCGATTATATTTCAGAACCCATTGGGCATCATTTGATAATTTAATATTTCTATAATTTATGATTTTTTTAGTTACTTAACAAACCAGTAGACCGTAGCATGACTCGCAATCAATGTATTTTATAATGTTGCCACCCACGACTCAACAATGGAATAGACGGAGCTGGACATTGTTACTAGCAATTTATTTTGAACTCTCTTTCACACTCTGGAAAGAAGTTAAACATTGATATGATATTTTATTAGTCATCCGTACAAGGGCCTTTTATTATTGATTTACGTATACCATTCTGTGCAACAATATGGTGATTCCTACTTCTACATGCGTATTTAAACTATTCAGCTTTACAGCAGTTTTGTTACATATTAGCTTTCCTAAGCTGCTTATCGTAACTCACCCTGTCAACTTCTCCTTTGAGAGGAACCGGAGTGAAAAATTCTTTGCATTTGAGAAAGCTAAGTCTGCGCTGAAAATTGAACCACAACCTCATTGGTGAAAGGCACTTGTGCATGAGCAAAGACCATTATCCACCACGACCGTTTCCTGCCACGCACGCGAGACCATACGCCCATAGCTTGTTTGCAATCACATGATTTTTCAACCAAATGACGGTCAAGTCAACCATATTATTGACAATTTTCCGCATTTGAGAGGCGTGTACCGCAAAGAATTAAAAAGGGATCAAACCTTTATGTCTTAAACTGTCGTTGAAGTCAACCAAAAAGGATTTAACGACAATTTTTGACATACTTGCCTTGCCCATCATCTGAAATCTCAAAATCACATGTTTGAAAGCCACCTATACCAGAAACAACGACAGAGCATGTTCAAAACGGCACACTCCTTCCGCACAGGCGAAATGGCTTTAGTGGAAGAAGGCCTTAAACTGTAGTGCGATTCAGTGGTAGTGCCAAGGGAGCTAGGGGGATGGGCTACAGCCCCCCCTGTCCAGGAGCTCTAGCATTCCCTGCTGGGGAAAGTTAGTAAATTCGTGATGGAAAAATAGGGGAAAAAATTGAAGAAATTCCCAAAACATAATCTTGTCGCTGTATTATTTATGTGTAATATATACGTGTAATTTCTTAAAGAATATTTGATACAAGGAAATCAAAAAGTTTATACGGGTAAATTGCTACGAAAAGTCCTCGTCACATTACTTCAACACGAAAACCTATATATGCGTTGCAATATTTGAAAATAACAGCGCCAGGGTTCTTTGATGTCCGAAATGAGTAAAAATCCTCGTCAAAAGCTGTTGTTTTAATTCTCCGGGTGACAAACCTGTTCAAACTAAAGATCCAAGGATAGCGCAACGTTTCGAAGTTTGAACAAGTCAGTTTACAAAATATGTAAAACCCTTCGTTGTAAATGTCAGCACGACACGCGAACGGACATAATTTTTTCTTAATTAACATGGTAAACAGTGTCTTTGTAACCAAAGGGGTTAGCTTCTATTAGCCACCAGAAAAGTTAATAGTTCTTTGCCACGAAATATTTTGTCGGCGGCTAACCACGGTCCAATTTTTAAACAGGTTATCCTTTTATTTTTCAACACGGATTACAATCTGCTGCAGTGAGCTAATAAGAGAGCAGTGAGCAGAGTAATAATTTTTTCGTGTAATAAGATGAATGAATGACAGATGTTCCTTTTATTAAACTGTAGATAAAATTTAATAACAATTAATAGACAAATAGACTTACTAAATAATCCCTGGGTACTGAAGGACAAATTTAATCTATGATTTTTGAATAACACAACGCTATAGAAGCGAATCATGCTGTGTTACACGAAAAGGCTTGTTATGCTGACACTTTTTGAATGACCACCAAAGTTGGAAGAGCGCTGCCGACATCGCCATGGTCTATCTCTAAAGCCCGTTCTCCACTACGCGAATTTGTTCGCGCGAAGAAGAAATCTGGCAACGTGATTGGCTCGTTTTCCACTTTTTGGCGGCAAATTATTTTGCTAGCGAATCACGTTGCTGCATTTATTTTTCGCTCGAAAAAATTCGCGTGGTGGAGAACGGGCTTAAAGCAGGTTTTCACTCGCGCTACATGCAAAGTTTTGAGTCAAAGATCAGTTCTTTATCGGCTTGTCAAGAAAATCTTTTTCCTTGTACACTCCACTAAGACCCGTTTTCCACCACACTAATTTGTTCGTACGAAAAAAATAAACTGCGCAACTTGATTGGCTCGCTTTCGACTTTTTTGCGGAAAATTATTTTGCCAATGAATACCTTTGCTAGATTGATTTTGCGCTTGAAAAAAGTCGGGTAGTGAAAACGGGCTTAACAAAAAATAAAATCGTAGATGAACAAATTTTTCAAGGAAAAGTTCTTTGTTGTTGGGAAAGAAGAGTTAGCAAAGGAAACTCCTTGGAATTTCAGAACATGTTATTTTTTCTTTTTGGACCAGGAACTGGTCCCTAATCGCAGCTAATCTTCTTCTTGTTCTTGTTCTTGTTCGTTTTCTTGTTAGGGAGCGATGCTCTTTGACAAAAGCCTAAGGCTTCTCATTTCTAGTCCAATCATCGCGAAATTTGACACAATGATGTAAAATGATATTACTCATCAATTGACGGAGTTGGATTTTTGATATTCGATTTAGGAATAAAACTACTGCCAATATTTTGCTGTGATTGTACAATAATTGTTATGCATCATTAATATTCAGAGACAAATGCAAGCCGTGTGTTATATAGCTGTTGCACCGCAGATACGAAAAACAAAAGGCATTATACTTTTCATACGTCATAAGCCGTTTATGAGAGTTTCTAGACAAAGCCGTGAATTTCAATGATTTGGACGACAAGCAAGCTTGTCCAATTGGCACAGTTCCTGATTCCATTAGTACGCTAGTACTTGTTACAGATGATTGAGGTTTAAGTACAGCAGCAATGAAGATTTTAGATTTGGCCACATTACAAAATTCTGGTACACAACACGGTACAAAAAAATATTCATTCGGTCATTCAGTCAACAGCATATGTTACGTTGCTTCTGATTGGTTGAAACGTCATTATTGGCTGATTCATATCAATGGTCCTTCCTTGCAGCATGGAGTGGTCGGCCTTGGGCCTAAAGATGGCGATATCATTACATTCAAATACAACAAATATCGTTTTACTAAAAAAGTATTCTATTCTGAAATGCTTGCTTTTCTCTGCTTAGTGGAAATACTGTATGGGGTAAAATATTAATCTATTGAACAGGAAGAGCGAGGCTCGCCTAGGTTCGGAAGCACATGAATTCATCGTCTGTTGACAGTTAGAAATTTAATCTCTGTGGTACTGTGCGTGCAGAACTCCACGTAAGAGCGTAGTGCACCTAAATTTCAGTCTCTTTTACACTCTCCTCATGCTACTTCACTTACCTGCTGCTATTTCCACTTCCTGTTAGTCATTAAATAGTATGCCAAATAGAAAGTAAGATTTATAGGATTACACAGGGACATAGCATGTGCCCGATTTTCGCAGGTTGGACCGGAAGACGTTTTAGTGGCGTCAAGGGCCATACCTTTTCGGAAAAATTTTAATTTTTAGGGCTTCTGAAATGCGATTTCTAGCGTTATGGAGATTTAGAGAAGAAGAATAAGCTGTCACATTAATGAAAACTGATATGCCCTTAACAAATTTGTAGTCAATTTTCAATATTTGAATAATGGTTTCTTGAATGATTGCGGGCAACTGCCTTTCCTTGTTACCCCTTCGGCTAAGCCTCTGGCATTACGAATCGAAAATTAATTCTGAGAGGCCAAAACTTTATTCACCGTTTATTACCCAGTACCAGAAAGCTTGCCGACATCGCCACCTATACGAAAACCAGGTTTAATAAACCCCTTATGTCACTGACACACTGACAGATGGCTAGCAGATTCAATTAAGCACAATAAGCATAAAAAATCAGTCAACAGGTGTCTAAGGGTTCTAAATATGATACTGAAAGTTTGTAAAAATCAAGTGGCATTGGAGACAGACCTTTTTACCTTATTCTAACAGGTAAATCGGGCACTTGGGTGCATTGCTAGTCAGTGGATTAAAATTTATAATATAAAGACTCAGCTTTTTAATAGCAATCAAGCAAGTATAAGCAGTAAAACCAGTGGAACCTCTTTGTTCTCTTCTCTTACCTATTGGACATGTGTATCTTCTCAAACTTATCAAAGACTCTCCCAATAGTGCCGGTGTTATTTGGATATTTGCCAAAATTGTCCCAAACGATCCTTGTTCATCTTGGTATGATAAGATATTTCTCATTGCTTTGTCACAGAGATAAGTGTCCGAGTGAATGCGAGCCGCTTGCAGGGCCTGGAATAGAAAATTTTTTAAACCATTGCAGACTAGATAATTTGCTCTTCGCCAGCAAAAGAATAGGCCAAAAAGATTGATGATAAGTGACAGGAAAGCGATGGTTTACAAAGCCAAACATGACTATCATTTTTGAAAAGAGATGATCTGGAAGCTTGACAATGATCTTGGAAAACCTAGCTATAGCTTTTGAAAAAAATATTTTACTTTAATAGTTTTTCTAGCAAAATACAAACGTAAAAAAATGGCTTCATTCCCCTTAATGCGCCAGACGTCCAGTGGAACGATATTAATTCCTCCGGCAGCGATATTTGACGCCGGGCTTCCAGCAAACCATCTTCCTCAATTGACTATAAATAATTGTGGGAGTCGCCCACATTATAGATTTTTTCTCTTACCTGGACGGTTAATGCTGTGGCATATTGATCACCAAATGCTCCAGTTGTACTATTTTGTTTCGACAAGAGATGTGCAACGAGATTCCCTGAAGCTAAGTCGACTTTGTTTTGCTTGGTAGAATTTGAAACACACGACAGAGCAGTGAGCAAGAGTGCTTTTGTGTCGACTGAATTATGATATTTCTCTCTGTTTGCACCGTTTATCAACTCTTGAACAACGGAATCTGGAATCTTTTGGCCAGCGTTGCAGAGGGCAATCACGGCTAAACTGTATTGAAAATAGTTATTAAAACTAGATGTTTCTTTGAACTCAGGGAAGCCAGCAAGAAGTTCATTTATGAGATTATGTCCATGGAAGTCTTCGGGGCTCTTACAAATTGATGTAACACCAAGGACAGTAAGTCCCATACTTCCAGTACCGATGCTTGATAAGTCTCCATAATTTGTCTTTAGTTGGTCTAGCGTATTTTTCACAGTTTCTTCAATGTTCAAGCCTTTGCTGTTTTTGAATTCGGAAAGAAGTGTGTGCGAATGATGGCCTGCAAGTCGTAAAGTCGTAAACACGGATGCAGATCTTGTTGCGCTTAATTCGGTTGCGTTTCTCACGTAGATCTGTTTCAGCCAATCAGACGAGCGAATAACAGCTCGAGTTAGATCAGCTCGTAAACCTTCGCTTGGGCTGGCTATAAAAAAACGGAAAGCACCAATTTAAAGCCGATGGGCTTGCTTTACTGCAGGTTTTTACAAGTTTACGTAGGGTGTAGCATGCTATATAGTAGGCTTAATAGAAAAAAAAATTGAAAAGTAATTCGTATTCATTGAACATGAGTATAGCTTGGACCATGAACACACGAAGCTAGAGGTCTTTGAGGGATTTTGCTATAAGTGAAAAGGAGACTTATTGGCGAAATGTTTCCAAAACTGAAAACGTTGACAAAGAAGCGTTTTCACCTTGAAACGCTAAAAATCTAAGATGGCTGCCCAAAAAAAAGCATATTATTTTTTAGTGGTTAAATGTTTTCTTTTGTGTTACAAATTGCCGAAATTATCATCTTAGAAGCAAATTTAACACAATTGATGGTCATTTTTCTAGCGTATGAAGACATAGGATCAATTTAAACGACTATTCACTGTTATAAATAAACTATATCAGTATCAGCACATATTTTATATAATCAAATATTTGAGTGTGAATGACTTCGAAACTGAAAAGTGATTCGTATTCATTGAAATGAGTG
>JAOBYK010633110.1:1407-29710 GCA_025434845.1 Phenganax subtilis | reverse complement strand
GTCCCCGATGTAATGGGGCTGCTGCCTTACCAGTTCGAGCCGGTGATCGAAGATAATGTCAGTTCGGATAGTGGCGACGATAGTGAACCAAGTGAAACAGACAACAGCGATAATGCTGATGAAAACCGATTGCAAAACACAGACAGGTAAGTTGAATACTTGTGTGAGACAAAGTTCTTGTATACACGTTTATACTTTACAGCGTTATTTCATTTGGAATCGGTAGTGCGTGTTTCTTAACAGTTTCGAAAATAATTTCGTATTATTATTTGACAGTGCTCACAGGCACACCTTGGATCGGGATGAGAAGTTAGTTGGTTGCCCTGAAATCCCTCAGGTAATGAACAAGATTGAGGAGGTTTTTGTGGCTGACTAGGCTTGATGAAAAGCTAAGTTGCATCACAGACAACACAGCATTTGCTGCTGTTTGTTTAAATCCGTGGGTGCTTCAAGTAGCATGGTATTATTACAGTATGTTCCAAAATATTATGCAAATCGGTTTTTTTGTAATATTCATCAATTATTTATCCTACACAATCTATGTGAAACTTTCAGAGGTTTTTTACTACACTTTAGGAGACATCACACATTAATGTATTTGTTAAAGCCTGGTTCACACTGGTCATAATTCATCAGCGATCTATTGTATTTTCTTTGGACAGACAAAATGTTTTGCACACAAATGACCACAGACAATGGCAATACCTGATTTTTAGGACAAGCGCGAACCAGGCTTAACACTCTAACAGAGAACCATTAAGACTTTTCATGCAAGTAAGATGCGTTTGTTCTGTACCAGATTACTATGCAATTCATTAACAAAAGATTGCAGTTGATATAATGGAACAATATTAAGGAAGTGTTAATAATCACACATATTAACACATTAAATTACTTTGATATTATTCCATCGGACAACGGTCAACTGATAGCACACACACTATCTTATTATGATTACTTATTCACATAACATCCTTTATTGGAGAGGACCTCTACAAGATGACTATCAACAGATTTTGTCAGTTTTTCCACTTCGTTGTCTCCAATACTCTTGGCTGCTTGGCATATATCACATGTGCCATAATTCATCTTTCGAGGTATATTGCTTACCACTGCTGCAACTACACATTTTAAGATGCTCCAATAATTTTCAATGGGATTAAGATCTGGAGCTGTTGGTGGCCATATCATTAACTTCTCATCTTTGAAGCCAAATTTTGCCAGGAAAGAAGTTGTATAACTTGCAGCATGTGATGGTGGGTTGTCCTGCATGAAAATTATCTTCTTTTTGAAAGATGCAGGATGCTGCTCACCATACCAAGGAATAAAGTTATCTTGCAAAAATTTTGTATATGACTGGGCATCCATTTTTAGGCCATCTGGTACTCGAAATGGCCCAACAACAACCTTGCCAATTAATCCAGCCCAAAACATCACGCTGCCTCCACCTTGCTGCCGTTTTGCTCAGATTGATGGTTTCGTCGTACCATTCACAAGCCAACCTCTGCACCACCTATTGGGCCCATCTAAAGTTGCGAGCTGCATTCATCTGTGAAGAGTACATTCATCTTGAAATCTATTTTTTATATACTGCCTAGACCATTCAACTCACTTGGCCTTTCATCTGGTAGTCAAGGGTGGATGAATATGCGGCTTTACAACTTTGGCAACAGTCTGAAGTATATGACAGACGAGGTTCTGGGGACCTCACCTACCCTGCCTTCCCAAATAACTGTTTGCTTGTTAATAAAGGGTGTTTAGCAGCCTCTTGCTTTATGGCAGATACTTGGCGTCCTGACAATTTTTGCCACACACCTTTGTCACTCCTTTTTCTTTTGTGGTTTACATTTTTCAGAGATCGTTTGATAGTTCTGTCGTCACGGGTTAATTCCTTTGATATTTCAAGCGTTTTTTTTCCTTCTGCAAGGCGAGAGATTATTCTTTTCTTTTCCTCTTCTGTAAGGTCTGTCTGCTTGCCCATCTTCATAAATTTTGAGCACAATTAGTCAAGTTGCATAATAATCTGGGACAGAACAAATGCACCTTATTTACATAAGAAGTCCTAATGGGTTCTCTGTTAGAATGTTAACAAAAATATTAATGTGTGATGTCTCGTAAAGTGTAATAAATAACCTCTGAAAGTTTCACATTTTTAGGATAAATAATTGATGAAATATTACCAAAAAAAAAACGATTTGCATAATATTTTGGAACATACTGTCTAAACAGCAGAATGTCTCGAGAGCAACTGAAGGCCCTGACCACAAGAAAAACCGGCATATTGCTTACAGACAATTAGTTTGGTGGTGCTGGGGAACTTTAGGCAAAGACATCCATGTGCCTTCACCATCATGTGCAGTCAGCTCTATACGAGCACCTTTTCCACCACCTGGGTTGGAAGAGGATTTTCAATTTGAAGGCATTCATTTTGCAGATTAGACTCTTAATTGTAAGAAAGTATATATTTACAAGTGTTACCTGTGAGTATAAGTGTAAAACATATAAGTACAGTATATACACGTGATGATTATGAGTACATGTGTTGTTGAAATGTATGTGTGTACCTCAAGTAACCATAGATGTGTGTGCTCAAATTATTTACATTAAGTGTGTGTTAGGTGTACATATTTCAAACACTTATAAATAATTTAGTCCTGAGCATTCATTGTAGTGCTTTAGAGATGGTACACACACTATAATATAGTAATAAATTATTTTGCCATTCTTGATCTGTGCTTTGCTATCACAAAGTCTTTGCTTGGTTTGGGCTCCTTGGTAATATGCTTTGGCATTTGAGGTGGTGGATGAACAATTGTGATGCCATTTAGTTTTGCCATAATTGCATCATTAAGAACTGTAGACCAATGTTCATATGAATTTTTTTCTTTGATAGGAATTATAGCAGTTGGCTGCATCAAACGACAGTATATGTTGTTGTTTAACCTTGTATGTGACAAAAAACATGCTGATATCTGCTGATATTGAATGATCTGCTTTATGTTTAAATTTTGCTGTTTAAAATTGATATTGCCAATTGTGTAATAAAATCTACTTCGTACAACTGTTTTCAGGGTATACATCAACTAGCACATTTTTTGGAAAGAGAAATGTTGAAGTTATATGACATTAAAATAGTAAATGCAAGCATGATATTTCGTCGGATTTAGGCTGTTGTTTGGCAGTGAACACAATTTGCAATAAAGCCAACTCCTGTATTTCTCAATCGATTTGCCGTGCTAATCAATGATATTGCAATGATTATTCTGAAGCCATGTGATGAGTATGAATTGCGGTGAACGACTGTAGATTACTGTGAATGACTATGGATTACAGTTGCCCTATAAACTATGGGGTTCTCGTTAATATTTGGCGTATGTAGTGTGTAGAACATGGAATTATTACCTGGCAATGCTCACAAAATCGAGATTTTAAATGCAAGCATAAATACGTCAGGGGGGGAGACCGAGTGCGAGATCAGTGTGCTGCTCACTTCGGCTTGGCAACAATTATGTGCAATCCCTGACTTTAATGTAGATCCTTCGATGAATGAAAATAAAGTTTTTGCATAAGAAAGTAATTATATTACAATTCCTCTCCAAACGACTCAAAGTCTTTGTTTCTTCTTTTTGTTCGCGATTGTGGAAACCAAAGTGAATTTGTTTGTATAAACATGCCCATAAACACATCAAAAAGCGAAACCGCGTGGAATTTTAAATGACCAGGGGGGAAGGAGAATCCTTAACAATGAACCATTCGGCTGCATGGTGGAGAAAGAATAGACCAAGTTTCTTCGTAAAAGCTAGTTAATTTTTCGCAATTTTTTGGTTTCATTTGTATGATATCTGGAGCAATAGTTAGTGTAGTTATACAATAATGTCGGATAGAGGAGAAACGGTTTACACGGCGAGCAGAAATCCAAAATTTGAACAACTTCGAAGCGACCATGAAACGTTTCTTCGTACATTTGAAAGTAAGTTGAATATATTTCTTTGTGCTTTGTTGTTTAAGCAATAAATAACCCTTAGTCATGCGAGATTTCTGTTTTTGTGGTGTCTATCGGTTCTTTTTAGAGAACGAAAGAGGTTGTAAAATTAAGTTGTAGTATGTGGTCCAGTGTTTAATTTTTTCCGGGGGGGGTGCAATGTCACTCAATTGTAATTGTTAAACTAAACGAATTTGGGGGCTAGTGCAGTTTAGAGGGCACCATATGACGCTGGCCACTAAAAATATATATTTTTTTTAAGAACAATGAGCCCACAACCCCCTCAACGTTGTTAATATAGCATATTATTTGGACGGTCAGCGGTGTAAGGTGTCCACTAAACTGCATTCTACCGCGAATTTGTAGTTGATGTAATGAAATTGAAGTGCAACATTAAAAAGCAGTTATCGCATATCCCTGAACAGTGTTGCCAATGGCTGGCACAATAGTCAAAAGAAATGAAGTTTAACCAACTATTATGGATTGCTATTGAATTCGCAATTCACCAATTGGCATGTTGAATTGTTGATTTTATCATGATCCTTGTACGACTAATTTCTATATGTGATGTATGTACAAGAAGCCATATCGCTTTGAAGTAATCAACATTGCCTACCAAAAAACCAATCATATGTAGTTTGATGCTGTTCAAGAAATATTTATCAGCTGTCACTTTGAAAGATTAAGAGCAAAAAGGATTTTAGTAAAATCTATAAGCTGCCATCTTTTTTATTATGGTTGATTGTCACTGACAGCATTTTGTGTTAGTGGCATGCCAACTTTCAGACAGGGAAGTTTGGTTCAACGCATTGTGATATTCGGCTTAAATTTTATTAGTGGAAGCGAAAATGCATGGCAAATATCTCTGATGTACAATACGTGATTCCAGACTGCTTGAAGGATTAATCCTGGGGTATATAAAATCCTCTGGTGTTAGACTGGGTACAACAGATTAGTAGGTTGTACGAGGTTGCACAGATTACTCAATGATATGTGAAAATACTTGTTCTTGTGACAATGTTCAACAGTGATGTGTGTTTTTCATAGAGCCCACTCAAATATATCGCTTTTTACGGACACGAAATATTATAACTGTAAGTCTCTTTTCTGTGTATCTGTGTGTTTATTAATATTATGAACCATACATTTCACCTGTACTGGCATAGTATTTTGGATTAGACATGCTTCTGTTTGCATATTTTAGCCAGTATTCTTGCACAGAAATTTGTCTTACATGAAACATCGAAGAACAAAGAATAAAACTAAAGAACAGAGGTACTTTTATAGAGATTGCTTCTCACAATAATTATGACATATGTCAAGAAGTTTTATTTACAAGTGCACATATTTCAGAGTACAAAGTAGCAGCTTGTGCTTTACAATTTGCAAAGTGTTAGCTACATTCCA
Source organism: Phenganax subtilis (assembly GCA_025434845.1). NCBI lineage: Eukaryota > Metazoa > Cnidaria > Anthozoa > Malacalcyonacea > Clavulariidae > Phenganax > Phenganax subtilis. The sequence goes on along the minus strand of JAOBYK010633110.1, from coordinate 24,321 downwards.
CAAAGCAAATGGCAAGAAAAAAGTGGAAAACACAAAGCACAAAGTTTAACGCATGCATTCTGCTGCCTGCATTTTGTTTTTTCCAGTATTATAATAAAAAATGTGACAAGTGTTTCTTTGCTAGTAATATGCACAATCACACTATATATTTACCCCACTGTAAGTAATCTGATATGTCTTGAATGGATCATAAATTCCATTCATGTGGTGAACTACTGCATGTTGAACTACTTCTAAACTGAAAATATTGATGATAAATGAATAAATCATACATCACTCAAAAACTTTGCAATATTACATTATAAGATAATTGAACACTTTATGTATACATTAAGCCATGTGAAATACTTGAAGAAAATGTCTAAAGTGATCTGTCATGATCTCTCTGCCATTTGAGAGGAACCATTACCTGCAAACATCTTTCATTTTTGTTTAGGTTTAAAAGCTGCATGTTTGCTCTTTGAAACATGCATGTTTGAATAAGGGGTGTAGCATGTTGTGACAGAAAAATAGGTGTAACCTGTCAAAACATCCCACTCTTTTGTTTAAATGTACATGTTTCAAGTGACAAATGTGAAAACATAAACAAACATGAGACCACATTTGCATTTAAATGTTGCTTGCAACTATTAGTATCAAGATTTTGCCCTGTAAACTAACTAATAAGGATAAGGATAAGTTTATTGAACCCTTTGCAGTTATGTACAAAGTACAGAGCTGAATTAGCGGGCCTACACTATTACAAATCATCAAATTATTAAAATACAATATTATCTAAACATTAAAACTATTACTATTTATATAAAGCATGTTAGTAATATTTAAAAATAAAGAAATCAGAACACAGCTTCGTTCGACAATACTGTTTATCGTATTAATTTAGGCAGCTTTATTATGCCCAGACCAGGTGTGAAAGCTTAAATAGGCATTTTACATTTAAAAGTTTTAAAGTGGTTTTGATCTGCTAATTAAATTTATGTGCTGTATTTTAGTCTATCTGATGCCAGGCGATTTTTCTTGTTAGATTAAAAGCATTGCCACAAAATAGGTTGACTAAACTATCTGCTAATTTCTCTAGTCAACCTGTTTACCAGCAATGCATCCCAGTGTACCCTTTTGTATTTTGTTCTGTCTACTGTTGGGTGACTTATTCATTGGAGGGCAAATGTTACCATTTGATGAATTAAGCAGATGTGATAATTGCTGTTTTAGTGAGAAATTTCAAATTGATGACTTGCTAGAAAAGTGTGAAAGAAGAGATGCTGAGAATTCACTGACGAGGTTGCGTTGTGTTAGTTAAAACATTGTTGATAAACTAGATAGTTTGGAATATTTTCGATATACTCATTGATTGTCTATATTGGGATATGTTTATGCAACAGCATGGACACTGTCTCATCAGGCATGTACATGTATTGTGTTCAAGCAAAATGAACGAACAAAGTTGTGCATCAACTCTTGTGTACATATGGGTGGCAGATTAAAGAAAAACATTGTGATTGATTAGGGGAGAAAAAACGCATAATACATGCACAGTTAACAAGATTGTGGCCATATTTTTGCACAAACCTGGATAATGACATTGATAATGAGTGTTACCGAATTTTTGATGAAATTTCCAAACCGTCTAATTCTATTTGCTGTCTATTTGCTGAGGTTAAAGTCAAACTTATTGTGCCCTTGTGCTACCAAATTTTGCTTCGTTGCAAAGGGGGGCCCTTTCATGTGTGAGGAACTATGAAAGTTGTCTTACGTAGTTTATTTCATTTGCTAATTTTTCTATGTCTTTGCTTCAAATTTCAGTTTGGAAAAGACTGGATACCTCAATTTAAGTTTTAAAGGATTTTTTCGTGGAGCAGGTAGGAATTAAACAATAGAGCTTGTTCCCCATTTTAGGTTTCCTGAATACAACTACCATGATGCTTCGGGGCATTTTATTCGCCATACCAATACAGGTCTGAAAAGCATTTGGTTTGTTGTATTTAGAATATACGCAAGAAGGGCAACTGGCTATTACTGCTCAATCTATTTCAACTTTTTATTGCAATGGACCCAGCATAAGGCCTGTTCTTCACTGTGCAAATTTGTTCGCGCGAAATATAAATCTGGGAACGTGATTGGCTCCCTTTCGACTTTTTGGCGGCAAATTATTTTGCTAGCGAATCACGTTGCTGAATACATATGTATTTCGCTCGAAAAAATTCGCGTAGTGGAAGACGGGCTTAGTACATTGTGTGAATGTTTGTTTAGTGAATGGTGAACTTCCTACACCTTCAAGCGAGAATCTTGCTGATCAAAATCTTGTTCCAACTGATGTTTATGTTGTTAAAGTTTGTCACAAGAGAAGAAAGGTATTGCATGAGGCCTCGAGCCATAATAAGTTTTGCTAGGAGTCTCAGAATATTGTAGTATCAATGTTTAATTCAGTCTACTTTTAAAGAAGACCATGAACTGCGCTTAACTAACTTATAGTACATTCAAAAAGAGCTCGCTTGAATCTTCACATATTAATAATTTAGCATAAATTACATATATAATGTCATAAATTAGCTTATAAAATTTATATGAATTAATTTTCATAAATTGGCTTTTTCAAGATCATTTAGTGCTGATGTATTTAAACTTGAAAAGTGATGTATTACTTAATGATTAAAATGAAGTCATCACTCCAGACATATTTTGAGTTCAGTTTGAATTCATAGTCTTTGGTAGTATCCTCATGTTTTGTGCACAAATTCAATATTCTTTGAATTTGGCTTTATTCTTCAATCAGCTCTGAAATCGAATTATCTTTTTGTTGTAGGATAACAGTCCGCCAATCATTCAGGAACGCGTGGGTCGATGCCTTGTTCCTCACAACCCTTGCACTGATCAGGAACTATTGATTGAGTCTTGTAGTGTTTCGATACCCAGGTCTATATTTAACCCCAAAACAAACAGGAATGTCCGTTCTTTCATTCTTATGCTTGAAGTGAGTATTCCTTTTGTTGAAGCAATGAAGAAAAAGCGAAGAAAGAAAAGCGAAGCGAAGTCAGATCAGCAACGTATGTTTTTGAGAAACCATCACTTTTTATAAGCGTCTTATGTCGAGGTCAGGGATTGTACGTATTGTGATATTTGAAGCATTCAAAGAATAGTGATTGTTCCTCTTGTACTAAAATATCATCCTCATGAAGTGTCTGTATCATGGTCAGGGATTGTACATATTTGTGATATTTGAATCGTTTCAAGAAGAATTACATTATATCTTCTTATACGAGAGCTGCGTCTTCACTGATTGTACGTAAGTGTCCATTTCAAGGTCAGGGATTGTACATGTTTATAAAACTTGATTTATTTAAAGAAAACTTTAAATATCTTCGTCAACTTGGTATGGAAGGTCAGGAATTGTACATATTTATCCTATGTGAATCATTTGAATAATTGTAATTGCCCTTCTTCAAACTTTATTTTCATTGATTTACAATGTCTCTATCAAGGTCAGGCATTTTAAATATTTATAACATTTGAGTCATTTAAAGAAGAATTGTATTATATCTTCTTGTCAAAAAAATTCATCTTCATTGATATAAAGTTTCTGTATCAAGGTCAGGGATTGTACATATTTGTAACGTTCGAGTCTTTTTAAAAAGAAGTGTAATATATTTTCTTACGCAAAAAATTCACCTTCATGGACTTGAGGCGCCCGTATAAGGTCAAAAATTGTACATTTTTATAATATTTGAGTTCTAAGAAGCAGAATTGTAACGTATTTTCATGTACAAAAAATTCATCTTCATTGATTAAAAGTGTCTGTATCAAGGTCAGGGATTGTACATATTTGTGATATTTGAGTAGTGGGATATTTCTAGGTCCAAAAACTTCACGAACTTTCTGATCAATGAAATTAAAGTTTTTGCTAAAGAAGTTGTTGAAATCTCTTTTATTATGACTCAAATATTATAAACATGTACAATCCCTGACCTTGACTTCTCTGTGGTATAATGTATATTACATAAAATTTGCGGATCTTTTGTATAGTGAAAACGGATCGGTGTGAGCCGCCTAGCAAACGGCTCCGAGGTCAGCGTGCAGCTGTGCACTCCGAAAACGAGCAACATGTAGAAGATGCGGACAATGAAGCACAATTTTCTGACACCGCATGTGATAAAATGGTCTACTTTACTGAACTAATCATCTTTGGTAATGAGCGCGAGTGTTTGTTGGTTGACGGCGAATATGAACTTGTGTTGCACAATAAAGGAAGCGGAAGACAACGCAAAAGAAAACAGCTATCTTGGGAAACAGACTACAATGGAAAGGTATTTTAAAGTGTGTATATCAAGGTCAGGGATTGTAGTTATTTATTTTATTCGGGTCATTTAAAGCAGAATTATAATACGTCTTATGCAAAAACTTCATCTTCTTTGATTTGAAGTGTCTATATCAAGGTCAGGGATTATTCATAGTTATAATATATGAGTTATTTAAAGCAGAATTGTAATACAACGTCTTATGCAAAAATTTCATCTTTTAAAGTGTCTTTATCAAGGTCAGGGATTATAATATATGAGTCATTTAAAGAAGAATTGTTCCATATTTTCTTGTGTAAAAGCTTCATCTTTATCGATTAAATTGTCTAAATCAAGGTCAGGGATTGTACATATTTATGATATGTAAGTCAGTTGGAGAAGAATTGTAGTATATATTGTTATGCAAAACTTCATCTTCATTAATTATGTTAATGTATTCACGTGCAAACTATATCTTCTCATAAATCTTATAGTTGTATTTGCATGTTTCATTTGTTGTAGCTCGGACCGTTTGAGTTATTCGCATTTGGCCCTACTTTGAAATTTTCGCTCGCTTGGGAAGGCAAACCACTGTACACGCAAGCCAACAATCCGGCCCTGCGGGAATGCCTGGATGCTAACGGCAACGTGGAGAGCTTCGCAGACGACGCTGAGAAGGAAAATAAGAAACGTCTGCGAATATTTTACCAGTTCATTTATAACAACCACACAAGACAACAGACAGAGGCACGAGATGATTGTTTGTGTCCTTGGTGTAGTGTGAATTGTGGCAAATTGTATAGTTTGCTAAAACATTTGAAATGTTGTCATGGACGGTTTCTCTTCACTTACGCTGTAAGTTCGTCAAATATTTTTGTCTTTTTCTGCATACGAAAACATGAACAAAAAGATAGAACAAAGACTTTGATTAAGTCTCCAAACCATATCTCCAATGACTATGTCTTCACCATGCGCAAGTAAGTTTACATAAACATGAACAAAGTTACAAAACGATTGAACAAAGACTTTGGTCTAGTCTTCAAACCGTATCTCTAATGACTATGTCTTCACCGCGTGCACAAGTTTACATAAACATGAACAAAAACATAGAACAAAGACTTTGGTCAAGTCTCCAAACCATATTTTCAATGACTACAAGCACAAAGTTGCATAAACACGAAAAAAGTTTAGAAAAGACTTTATTCTAATCTTCAAACTGTATCACCAATGACTATGTCTTCACCATGTTCAAGTTTATATAAACATGAACAAAAAGATGGATAAAGACTTTGATCAAGTCTCCAAAGCATATGTCCAATGAGCATGTTTTCACCTTCCACAAGTTTACATAAACATGAACAAAAAGATAGAACCAAGAACGTATCTCTACTATTTATGTTTTTGCCGTGCACAAATCTTGAATATTTTATGAAAGTAGTACGGTTAACTTGCATTTAGCTGGTAAAATGTATTGCTCTTTTAAAGTGAACTGTTTTTTCAGCCTCACAGCAAAGGAGCACGTATTGATGTGTGTTTGAATGAAAATTATGATGGTTCATATGCGGGTGGCACAGAAGATTTAAATGAGATGGTTGGTTATGCATTCAGTAGAGATGGCCCTATCCGTAGAACTCCTTATACTGCACTGCTTGTCTGCAGGTGAGACATATTTACGGGGTATTTATACGGATCTCTTTTAGCTCAAGCGAAGTTTTTCGCCCGGCTTTTCATGTATGTAAACCAAGTTTGTTTTTTCAGGCCGAATCGTGGCACAGAAAGTCTTAGTGAGTTTCTTGAACCAGATGAAAGTGATGCGGAATTGGCAAGACCTTTCTTCAATGCACATAATAACAGGTAGCTGCCTTGATCTTTAAAATATACCTGTAGCGCTACTTTCATTCTACTCTTTTATCATCCGTTATTCGAATCGCTACTTGAGGCAGCTTTTGTCAAGCAACTGCAAACACATTTCTCAAAGGACAACTGTGTGTCTTAGAAAAGCCAAAACACATTTTATTTTGCTAACCTGTGCAAGACTTAAGCCTTTTTTCCACTACGCGAATTATTTTGATGGAAAATAAATCCAGGAATGTGATTGGCTTGCAGAATATTTAGCCGCGAAGTGCTCTTAAGCGAACCAATCACGTTGCTAGATTTATTTATCGTGTTGGTCGAAAACGGGCTTTAAGCCTGTTTTCCACTAGGCGGAATTTTCCGAGCGGAAAATAAGTCTAGCGACGTGATTGGTTCGCTTTGTGGCGACATATATTTCTAGCCAATTAGCTTGGTAGATTTATTTTCCGCTCGGAAAATTCCGCCTACTGGAAAACAGGCTTTATGTCTGTGTAAACAAGGGAATCTCCGTTTTCGACCAATCATAGCACTTGTTTACACTTTGGCTCTCGACCAATAGCAATGCAGATAACGCAAAATTTATCGACAAAACTCGTGAGAAAATATAACCGGTTTTTTGTATAGCTTTGTGAGCTTCATTATTAACTTTTTAAAGCTGAAACCAGAAAATAATGAGAGAACGCTAAAATCTGAACATTGTCGTGGGGATTTTGAAATTTTATCCCAGAACGGAAAATATCAATGTTTGAACAACACACAATTTGTTGGGAGTATGTATGTGACTTGTTTGTGTGTGTATATTTCAGAATGTATTTTCATTCAAACACTTGTTTACCAATGAAACCAGATGATCTGGAATTCGACAGCGAAGATGAAGTCGATCCGGAGTGGCTACGTATAAAAACACAACAGGTATATAGACTTATTTTTCGTCTTATGATATTGTTCCATATCCCCGTCGAAAAAAACTTTTTGTATAGCAGCTAAGACATTCTTTTCCATTTCACGTAAAAAGCAAATAATTTGATTCAATGTTTAGCACAGAGCAACCTAACAAAGTTTTTTAGTGCTTTTTTCTGCTCTGTGAAAAGTGCAACGCCTAAGAACAATTTTTTATTGACAGCGAGTTGTTCAAAAGCTGGTGATGCCAGCTTTTCAGCAAACTACCTTGTTTGTTTGCTTCAGCCAATCATAGGGACTTTCTTAACATCATTCACTCCGTTTATATATACGTGTGATTTTTGCTGCGATTTTTCTTGTGTTGAACGATGTCATAGAGTGGTTATCTAGTGACTATTCTTGATTCAACAATTTTGCCAATGCACTCGTCAGTTAACTTACTCAATCCCATACGCTAAGAGGAGGAAAATCACAGCAAAAATTGCCCTTGTAAACGGGCTTTTGTCGTTCCAGTTTACTTAGAGCTCATTGGTGCATACCGCCGTTGAGGAGAACTTGTTAAGCTCACTGAACTACATACACAAAAGGCTGACCGCAGCACAAAAAGTGATGCCAAAGATGACGGAAATTGAAGGCATTCTTGTGCGTCAGTTTCAGTCCCCTTATCCACGCTGTTAACTTTTTAATGTGACCTCGTCAAAGGGACTGAAACTGACTCAAAAGAATGCTTTCGATTTCCGCCATCTTTGGCTTCACATTTTGATTACGCAATTGACTGCAGTCAGCCTTCCATATACATGTAGTTCACTGGTTCAGCTTCGCACGCGCCAGCATGTGAACGCGTCGAAGAACTTGTCACAGAAAAATTACTGTCTGTACGCGGCTTAAATGAAGCGGTTTATTTTCAGATGATAGATGAGTTTACGGACGTAAATGATGGTGAAAAGAAGTTGATGAAATTATGGAATATTCATATGATGAAACGAGGGTAAGAAAACCTATTTGTTTTAGAATAGTTCCATAATTGATCACTAGAAATTATATAAAGTTGACCTTTAACGATTGATTGATTTTGACGAGTTTTAAAGATTTTCCCAGTGTCCGCTATCACTGTTCCAAACGCGCCCTCTTGACACTGGAAACCCCATTTTGAGAAAATCTCAAAAGTAGGCAATTTCGTTGTTTAATTCCTCAAATAGGGCCAGCAGCTAGGTATAAACGGTTGTTAAATGAGGTTTGATTAGGTTGTAGCAAATTTGGCTTCTTCAAAAACATTATATTAGGCTAAAAAATCAAAAAGTAGGTCACCATTGACAAACCACATGAACAAAAGAAAAACGCATTTGGAACCCTGCCGCGATAATGACGTTTTCCTGATTTCGCACGGGATCTTATACATTTTTATTAAAACATTTAGAAGAATATTGAAACAAGATTTCCTGTTTTAATTTGGATTTTATTACCGTTGTAGTGTTGCAATTATTTTTCCTTGTGAATTTGTAGATATATTGCTGACTTGCAAATTCCCGAAGCTTGTAAGACGTTTGTACGTGAATATGGCGAAGAAATAGTGCGAGAAAAACTCAGTAAAAATCTTCTGCTTCACCTTGTCAATTTAAACGATTTCAATATTTTAGGTAAAACACATCTACTGCAAACTATTGAATTACTGGACGAGATTAAACACTCGTAAAGTCTGTATTTAGTACTAAATTTAGGACCTGTCTGTATAATCCCGAGTCTCTTAGCGGAGGCCTAGGGGAGTTAAAACGTCCACAGATTTTAAATATAGTAGTACATTCACCCACAATTATAGATTACTCTCATCAATTAAGTACCAGTGCCCGCCATCAGCGCGTCTAAATTTCCTCGATTTTCCATGAGGAAAGAAAGTGTTCATTATGTCTGGGTGTCTAGCAAGAAACTCGAACGCTTTTCGTAGTTTTTCAGGAAAGTTCGCAGGCTCACAATGCGGTGAGGTAGAAAACGACTGCAAAGAAATTACGAAAATAGCTTTGAAATATTAGAAATTGTACTCAACATTCAAACTAAAAATGTATTCCGCTTCAAAGTGCACATATCAAAGGCAGGAATTGTACGTGTTGTAACGTTTGTACCATTTAAAGGCCCGTTTACACGGGCAACATTTGATGCGATTTTTCTCCTCTTAGCGTATGTGATCGAGTAGGTTGACTTGGCGAGTGCATTAGAAAAATTGTTGGACCTTGCATATTCGCCAGTCATCCACTCTATCACATCGTTTAACACGAGAAATACTGCATCAAAAATCGCCTGTGTAAATGGGCCTTCAAGAAGAGTTTTAATATATTTTCGTATGAAAAAGTTCATTTTCAAGATTTACGAGCCGACAAAGCTATCAGAAATGAACCGAAGATTGGAATATTTTGAGGAATAGAACTAACGAAAGCTCGTTTAAAATTCACATCTCTACGTCATTCCAGTAAGTTTCACAGGCCGCATAATTATGATGATGCAATTTTCATAACAAAAATAAAATATAGTGCAAACCTTCAAAAGACTCAAATGTTATAAGTACAATCCCTGACCTGGATAAAAGCACCGTAAGTCCAGTTATATATAGTTCATAAATAAATCTATTCTTAGCCAAATTCCACCAAAAGGTGAGATAGCTATCAGCAGAATAGTGAAACATATTGGCGGAGGCATCTTGCGAAATTTAGGTGTTGAAATAATCACCTTAAGAATGATGTCATCGGGGAGTTTTGTAATTCTCCTCGCATTTGCTACAGAGCAGTACACTTGAAATGGTCTCACAATGACCTCTTGACTACTTGAAGTGTACACTTGAACAACATCCTGCGGTAGACCAGAAAAAATTTTGCCACTTAAAGGAAGTTGTCTTTCAAAAAGCTAAACCTTCACGTGAAAAACATGAGCTTTTATATATGATATAGAACGTTGCTGAACGTATAAGATATGTTGCAGTAGTACCGTGTGCTCCCTGTATAACGCAACATGACGTAATATTTCATCTGGTATTTCACATTCAAACTGTTGCACTGGTATTACTAAACCACTTGACACCACAACGGCTGCCCCATATATATTTGGTACATGCTGTCCATTTCTGCGGCTATCATTCAGTGCTAGAACACAAACTTGTTTGGTTATTAAAGTTAATAGTTAAATTTTGTGTCCTTTAACATGGAAAAACAAAACAGAAACTTAAGTCTTTCAACCTTCGTCATTTCGAGGCCAAAGTAATAGACATTGTCGAAAAATTATATTCAAAACTTTTTTGCAGCACTTACCACATACGCAAGCGCATACAAGGTGAACTTCAGTTGACAATTGACATGCTCCGTCTGAGAATAAGATACTTAAGTCGTAAACGTGAAAAAGAAATTTGTTGTAGCTAGAATAAAATTTGTTCGAGCTAGAATGAAATTTGTTCGAGTGGGGAAAAGTTTGTTCTAATTCGAATAAAATATGTATGGTTTCGAATGAAATTTGTTTGAGTTAGAACAAACTGTATTCTAGTTAGAATGAAATTTGTTCCAGTTAGAACGAATGTTGTTCCAGTTTTTATACTTACAACAATTTTTGTTTCAGTTCGAACAAAACTTGCGCGTTAGAACGAGTTTTGTTCGAGTTCGAATGGAATTTCTTCAAACTCAAGGAAAACTGGTTTTGGTTTGAGTCAGCAGAATCGTACACTACATACCCAAAATTTTCATGAAGACTTCTTCGGAGATGTTCTGATTGTCTAAGAATCCACCAATAATGTGCATCTCAATTCTGTAAGAAACTTTTGCTGCATAAATGAAGTTGCTCTATGTTGCATAAGTGGGTGAAAAATGGCCTTTTTGTAACATTGCCTATTAAAATTCAGAACATTTTAGCAAGCAACCTTTTTTCGTTAGAATTTTTCTGGTATGCTTGAAGCGTTTCAACCATTTCTGCTAGAGCTTTGGCAATTTCACTTCCATCCAAATGTGCTAGGCTGCAAGCGCCTGATCCTACGAAGAATCAGCTGAATTTAAAATATACAGCCAGCTGAGTCAAAAGGTCTATCCTTAATACGCAGAACAGTTTGTCTTCACCTCATCTTCACCACCATAACTACAATGATTATCTGCAAATATGAAGGTAATTGGAATGCCAGAAAAAGCATATATGCAATATTCATATACCTGGATGATGGAATACAACTATCTGACATGTTGTAGCACTGTCTGACCCAATTACATCTACAGAATCTTCAAAGACAAGGAACGCAATTATGAAAGTGTAGTACATGGGCGAACTCGTTAAAAAGGTAAAGATGCATGTCCAAGGTAAGGGCCACCCCACAAAACATCTTAGTTTCAAGCCAAGATTGCTCATGATGAAAAACTAAAGATACAGAAAAATAAATTTGGGCAAGAGTGACCCTTGATGTTCAGGCCCCCATTTCTTAGCCAGCCCTATTATGTGTCAGTCTTCTTTGTCAAAGTGTATTTTGCTATAGGTAAAGTGTAGTCTAGATGAAGGTATTTAAAAGATGCTCACTATCACTTGGGTGTGCTGTGCCATATTCACGTTGCCCAATATAAAGAATTTTCTCATCCTGAAATGATCGTTTCGTATGTAATGCAAATTCCTGAGATCTTTTCTAAGAAAGAACAAAGTAGTGGTACTAGTTAAACTTGAGTGCATTGTTTATCAATGCACTGACAAGAGTGAAGACTTGCCAGTTAAGAACTATAGATGTCATAATTTGCAACTTCATACCAACGTGTAAAATTGTCCAGAGTAAAATAACAAGGTATGGAGCATTGCAGGGCTACTTCCTGCTCTATGAGCCCCTTCACTCCATCTACTACTGAACAACTTTTACTGTGTCTATAAATGCCAGATGATTTTACTTGTCAAAGTATGACTGACATATTTTTGGTATACCTTCAACTCAGGATAGTTTTGTATAAATTCGGATGATGATTTTATACCACTTGGAACCAAATTGCCGTCCACAAACAAAGGCATGATTCAATGCAAAACTTAACCGAAGATTAATTGCAATATTTTTCCATAGTTTACAAATTGCAACGGGAATTATTGGCAGAATTTTCTTTTCAGTTTTCCTGGGGTTTTGAACTTTTAACTGGAAACACAGAATAATCTTGTTTTATATATTCTGACAGAAGCTCTCGTCCTTTACGTAAGGGCCACTTTTTTGGTGTCTAAATGCATATGCTATAAGCGCCCCGGGGAGTACGATGACTTTCGATTTTCCTGCGTTTTCGCAACCAGTCACTGAGCAGCTGGCATCCTTTGCACGTGTGTTTCCATTTTAAAAGCTAAACGACGTTTCGAGCTTCAAGATGTTGGCAGAGAAACGAAGAGAAGTGGTTTGTCTAGAAATTTAAAAGGAAGTGCTCATGTTTTAGCTGTGTAAAGATATAAATTTGTGTGAGTTTCATTGAAAGAATGGCTAGCTCTAAAGTCATCCAGCGTATAGATTTGCACCATGCATCTTGTAACATTGATGGAGTGGCCTGGTCAAGAGACAATAGACTTGCAGTTGTTACTTGCTCTTATGTGAATATTATGGTATCCTTTTGGTGATTTCTGATAATATGATTCAACCCATTGACTGGCAATGTACCCCAATGCTTGTCACATATATTTTATTGTGTTGAATGCCAGACTATTTTATTCTTTGGGGGGCTCTTGCCAGTTAATGAGCCAAATTAGGATAGAATGTATCCTTGACAGTTGCCCAGAATATCACGGGTGTGAATCCAGAAGAAAAGAGAAAGGATTCACGATTGAACATCAAGAGAAGTGCGATTGTTGTCGAGGACAAACCGAAGGATGTTGATGTGGATTTTGACTTTCGTGGCAGAAAACTGCCGCCTCTTTTAAGCCGTGCTCCTTATTTTTCAACTTCAATCTGCGATCCTGCGCTCACACCTGCTATCTTGAAGCAAGTCGGTTATGAAGATGTGATGTACGCAAAATGGTCCCCAGTTGGCTGCGATAGAACGGGCAGGTTGTATTATTTTTTTGTCAAGAGTAACTCTAGCTAGCCATAGGTGTATTAAACTGCTACTGAATTTCTCTTGTGAACTATGCTGTGTGCCTTTTTTTCTTGTTAACCCAATGGCTAGTCAAACATTCCATTGTGTAATGTCAGACAATGGGTGATTCAAACGAAATATAAAGCAAGTTTTGATCTAGACAAGGAGAATGAAATTGATCATTACAGCTGAAAGGGCATTCTAAAATAAGTAAAATTGCAAAGTTTGGTTGCAAAGTGTAATAAATGCAGAAAATAAAGCCCAGTGAATTTTGCAAATTATGTATATATTTGTACTGCATACGGAAAGTTTTATCCCTTTCAGCTCAAGTTTTACTTAAAAAAAAGTTTTGAAAAAACATTTTATCCTTTTCAGTGGCTGTTTTCTTTGCATGCCCTACAGAAAAATATAAGTAATTAGAAAGTTTTGCTGGGCTGTATTTCTGCAATTTACGACACTTCGCAAACAAACTTTGCAATATTTCTTGTATTTGTCAACAACTGGAATTGCCTGTTCTGCTCGTCAGAGTGCAACTTGCCATTTAGCCCAACTAAACTATATGACAATTTTTCTTGTTAACCCATTGCCTGAGGATGCACCATAATGCTCCATACTGACATATTTTACTCTGTCTAGTGCCTGGTAATTTCACTTCTGACATTAGATGACATGTGTACTTAGAGGGGGACCGTTCTAGTATACTGAGTTAATGCTTTTATATTCTTTTTCATAGGTCTGTTTTGGCTGCTCTTTTTCGGACAAATAAACTTGCTTTGTATGTTGCTGACAAAAGGTCATTGCACGGTTGGTGTGAGATCATTGACTTAAGTGCAAAACATTATGAAGAAATGAAAGAAGGAGAATACTTTAAAGGTGAATCATTGTATCATGAATAGATGACACTTAAAGACTGCACAGTTCTGCAAGTGAATTTTAGTATGCTAGACTGATTATTGGTCATGAATAATGCAAGACTTAAAAATGCAGGAGTAACACATATTTATGCAAGTCAACTAAAACCTGCTTTGCAGTTTATAAGTTTATACCAACTGATTTAACCCGTATGCTTCTAGACTTTCTCAAAGTCCATTTTAGGTTTTTATACAAAACAATGGACTTGTGACTAGTCATTTGCCAGACATTTATTAATTGTCAGGGGAAGCCTTTTGCTAGTTGATCGTTAACAAAAGCGTTGGCCAGTTTCTCTTGTCCACTTATCAACTGGCAATGCACCTACAGGTAGAATCCTTAGTAGGAACCCACAAGGATCCTGCAAGAGACATGTACCAGGATCCTATGGAATCCTATTCAGGATCCTTTAGATCCTACAGGATCTACCAGTGGCTGGTTGTATAAAACCGTTGTTAAAGTTAACTATCAATCACCTATTCAAGATTTAACTACTTTTTAACCGCAACATCATAGTTAAAATGTAGTTAAAAGATACAACCGGCCCCAGGGCCCTGTTTGGCTTACTCTGTCTAAAAATTTACTTATTAAGGAAAACTCCTGTCTGCTAATGGTTGAACATGCATTTCTTTGTAATTTTTTTTATGAACTAGCTATTAGTGAATTATTCAATAAAGTTTCTAAACTTTTTAAAGTTTTTATTCAATGAAAAAGTGAAAATGTATTTTTTAAGAAAAAGTAAATCTGAAAGGTGAAATTCCTCCCGATAAACGCTGCAAAATTGGCACTGCAGAAACTTGGAAGGAATTTCAAGAATGGCAAAGACGAAAATATTTGTTGAATTTCACATGCATTGAGTGGTGTCCTGTAGTGGTCAGTTGTTTACAGCAGTCTAACAGTACAACCAGAAAATTTGCATTTCTTGCAACAATGGTCAAGAGTGGACAACTGTTGATATGGCAAGCACAGCTTCCTATGGTGAAGGGACATTGTCACTTGTATCGAGCGGTTGCAGCGTACACATCCATGTTTTATCCAAGTTGTATTGCATGGCACAGTCACAGTGACAGCCAAGGTATAGTCGTTAGACTAGTGTACTTTGCTTTGTTATTCTAATCTATTAGAGCTTGGTCTTCACCTGGTCATGTAACTGTCATAGAAATCGAGTCATAATGTTATCTTGTGCGATTGTAGCTGGGTACAATACAATTAACTGCCAGGTCTAACTGGTGATGCCATGGAGCTACACCAACTGTGCTGAGTGCACTTGGTCTGCTGCCATGCAAATATGGTCAACATTTAAATGCGGAGCAGTTTGGTTTCCACCTTTTTTCATACCCCCAAAGATTTTAGAGAGTGTGCAGAGGTCTTGAATTTCGGTATACCCTGGCACTATTTTCGGACAGTTTGTGAATCCACAGTTAAAACTACAACCTTAAAGCACTGTTTGTATATTCTAGATTCATACTTGGCTTGTGGAAACAGCGCTGGAATTATTAAAGTGTTCTTGATTAAGATAACTCCAAACAGCTCTGGTCTACCAGATATCGCCATTGCCAAGGCATATAGCTTTTTGGAAACAGCTGATGATATCACTGTTGATTGTATGGCATGGCATCAGAAGGTGTGCTGACATTTTTATCTTAAGGCTGCTTTCCAGTTACGCGTTTTTGACACGCACGTACACGCACGTAAAAGTTTAAATCCTTCAAAGTTTTATACTTTTTAAAAACACAAGAACAAGTAGACACGTAGTTATTTAGAATTCAATATTCTTAACGTTTCTTCTTGTGATTGTTTATAAAATAGGTGTTATTGCAATCTTAACTTTTACGTGCGTGTACGCG
This sequence comes from Phenganax subtilis, assembly GCA_025434845.1. Lineage (NCBI taxonomy): Eukaryota > Metazoa > Cnidaria > Anthozoa > Malacalcyonacea > Clavulariidae > Phenganax > Phenganax subtilis. Next base: position 8,496 of record JAOBYK010633110.1, on the reverse strand, counting down.
CGTGTAAAAACGCGTAACTGGAAAACAGCCTTTAATGTTATTTTAGATACATTGGCAGTTTTTCCATTAGAAAATATAATATTATTAATCTTTAAATGATTCCAATATTATGAATGAGTGCAATCCCTGACCTAGGTACAGGCACTTTAAATAAATGAAAAGAAAGGTTTTGCATAAGATGCATGTACAATCCCTGACCTTGAAAGAGGCACTTTAAATTGATGAAGATAAAGTGTTTGCATGAGAAGATATACTATGATTCTTCTTTAAGTTACCAGAAATACAATTCATGGGGCCGGTTAATGGTTCGTATGCCGTTTGGCTTAAACGGTGAATAAGTCAGAATTCAAAAACACTCCCACACTTCTTCTAAGCTTTTAAAATCAAACGTTATGCAATAAAACTATGGGTAAATACATAATTATTGTATTCAGTTAAAAAACTTTTCATTTCGTTGTTCAAGGAAGACATAAATATGATTTATATTTTGAACGTATACTCCGTTTAAGCTAAACGGTGTACAAATAACCGGCCCCTGATCTTGATGCGGGCACCTAAAATCAATGAAGATCAAACAATTAAGACACCTGTGGTCTTCTCACTCCGCCTTTTTTTATTATAAGTAAAATATAAAAAACAGAATCATATGCATTGGGAAAAACCTTTTAAACGTGTTTTAACTATTTTATTACAACACCATGCAAAACTTCAGAGAAATGAAGTTTTTGTGTTAAAGTCCACGCTGAGAAGCAAACACACAACCTCAGGTACAAGGCGCTTGTCCTAGCAAGTACGTCACCGAATCCCCACATATCCTGACCTTGACTTCGAATCAACGACAATTGCCCTTCAGTCCATCATTGAAAAAAGGATTGTTTGTGATTACATTTCTCTGCCTAGGATAACAAGTTATTTTTGGCTTGCTCCAAAGGTCCACATATATCCCTGTTTCACACTCAACTGATAAAACAGGGTGCTCTTTCAAAACCTGTTACACAAGTTGTTACCGGTATTCATTTGCTAAATGTGACTGGTATAGCCATATCACCTTCGGGAATGTTGTACAGTACTAGTGCTGAAGGCAGTGTTCAACAATTTCAACTGGGTAAGAAACAATAACTGATATACATGCTCAAGTTCGGAGAAATCTGAAAAAAGATAAAAAAAAAACTTTTGTCAAGTCTTGAAACCATGTCTCCAGTGACTATGTATCTACCATGGACAAGTTTGCATAAACATGAGCGAAGTGCTAGAACACGAACTTTGACGACGTCCCCGAACTATATTGTCTTCAAAGTTTGACTACATTTGGATTTATAGTTTGTTCAGTCTTCGCTCTTTCGCCCTAATTTTAGGCCGCGTTTACACTATACCGGATTCACTCGTCACGACATCTTCGTTTGCTGTTAAGGAGCAATAATCACTAGCAAATATTGACTAGACTGACTGATTTTGTATATTTCTTTGTGTCATTGCCATTAAAAAGCTTTACAGAGCATCGATAGTTGCAAAATTTGAGCCGCTCCGTTAGCAATCCGGTATAGTGTAAACGGGGCCTTATAGAGGCCGAATCACTGAAGTTACCGCTCCAGATATATGCTGCTGTCTATTTAATGGACAAATCCCATTACAGACTAAATTTCGATCTGGGCAAAAAGAACTAAAGTGATCTACGCAGCTGCAAAGAACATATTAGATGTAGTAATATTGCTAAGTTTGGTCGCGAAAGGTTGCAAAATGCGGGAAAGATAGCCCTGCAAAGTTTGCAAATTTAGCATATTTTTCTATTGCGTGCGGCAATTTTTACTATTTTTGGTTCATTTTCGAACAAAACTTTGCAAATTTTACTACTGCAGTAATAACTATATTCTTTTCAGCCGCGCAGATGAATACACATTTTGCCTATTTCCAAATTCAGTCTATAATGCGATTTATTCGTGGTCTTATGTAGGTAGTCGTGTTCGCAGTACGGCAATGGCGTGCGATGCATTACCAGGTCATGGCTACAATGGCATCTCTATTTCTCCTAACGGGGTGTTCATGGCTTTGTTGGAAAACAGACGAAAATTGTTTCATTATAGAAGACAAGAAGCTAGCTTATGTGGCCAGGTTTGTATTTATGCTATGATTAACAGAAGAAACAATGTCGAATTGTACGTTTTCGAAATAACTCCTTTTTGCGCCATTTTGAATTTTGAAGACGCGATCAAAAGAGCTTTTCTGGCAGCGGCGTGATCTCACCAGCCAGAAATAAGTAACGCATGCGCATTGTTACTCTTGTTACAGCGTCGTCACCCAAACTCGCTTTTTCGTAAGCTCTCTATTCTCTCGAGACGAAGTTGAAGGGCGGGTAAAACGAAACATGTATCATTCAAAACAACAGAAATAGTCTTTTTAAAAGAAGTATTTGCTGAACTTACTTGGAAAAGCTTACATTTAATAATAAATTTTAAAATAATAATAAAACAATTATTAAATCCTGTTTTGGTTAATATGAAAACGCCTCAGCTTCGCTAAGGCATTTAACACAACCTTCAGCCTTGATATTTCTTCATATTACACACAAACCGAATTCAATAATTGTTTATATTGAACCTTACAGATCGCAATTATTCCTCTTGTATCAAAAGAAGAGAATGTCCAAGTGTTGATGTCTGTTTCACCGAACGTGGTCGATATAGCAAGCATAAGAAATCGTTTTATTTATCAAGAGCTATCGAAACCTGATGTTTCAGACTCCACTTCATTGCCCGCTGTTCTTCAAGGATTATCACAACCATATCTTCAGTTTCTTTGGAATTTTTTCTCTTCAAATCCGAAATTTAGAAAATTATCAGGTACCAGTATTCTTGATAATGGACGTAACATAAACAGTGGCGTAGGAAACGAGGGGCGCCATGGGGGTGCAGCCCCCTCCCCAACAATTTACCACAGATACACTTTTAACGCACCTAATTGGGACCTCGATTGCCGTAGTCAGGTATAATAGTTTCACTAAAATAGTCTAGCCCTGAACCAAAATGAGCTTTATGTAATGGAAAAGTGCTTGAAAACGGTCATTTCCGGCGACCGAGAGCTTTTCTCACTCGGCACCAACCATGGTGGCGCCTTGTGAGTGTTGCCCTCCCCCCAATCCTACCAAGCTTCCTACGCCCCTGATAATTACAACATGTAGTATCATTGACTAAGAGATTTGTTCATAGACATTTGTAATAAAGTCATTTAAAGAAACTTTGCTATATGCCTTATGTAAAAACTTCATTTTCATTGTTAAAGTGTCTATATCAATGGCAATGATTGTGCGTATTTATAATATTTGAATTATTTAAAGAATAATTGCAATATATTTTCTTTTGTAAAAACTTCATTGTAATTGTTTTGAAGTGTCTATATCAAGCTTAGGAATGTACATACTTTTAACGCTCAAGCTATTTAAAGAAGAATTGTAATACTTTTTATGTGAAAATTTCTTCATTGATTTAATATTTGTAATATTTGAGACTAATTTTCTGTTTGTTGTTTTAGGAGGGATAGAAATGGGTGAAACAGTGAGCGATGAAGATGAAGAACAGAGTTTGTATCGTGTTGAAAAAATTGAGAAACAAATCGCGACCCTCGCCATGGAGAAAGCCCTTGCGTTCATTGTGCAATACCACCAGGGACAGAAAACGACAACGCGCACTCCAGTTTCAGGTACAGGTCAGAGTCGAAACTAAAACAAACACTTCTATAACACTCCAGTTTTAGGTATAGGTCAGAGTTTATATTCGACAAACACTCCAGTTTCAGAAAAAGGTCAGGTTATAGTCACCAAAATTGCAGATCATCAAGTGAACACTCCTGTTAGTAGTTCTTGCAATCTTGTTGCTAGGTGATAATACAATCAAAACAATTTGTCGTTGGTTGGCAGAAAGGAATCGTTCGGGTTCTGTGGTTGATTTGCTGAGGAAAGTGTGGACTGTATGTAATCAACAGGAAATGCAGGCAACTGATTCATCGAGTGGTGCTGAGCAGGGTGTATATAGGTACACTGATGTATGTCAAGAGATACTTGAGAGTCATATAAATGAGAACTGCATGTGTGGCCAGCCAATCGCCTTCAAGGAAGTGAGGTTTGGACGTTGTATGGTCGGCCATGTTTGGCCACGTTGTTGTGTCACTTTCAAGTTGCTTGATGGGACAAATTTTCGCGTGTGCGAGAATTGCAGTGCGCATGCGCTCAACAGGCATCCAATCAACAGCCCGTATGAAGATTGGACGAAACATTTGTTAGATGTGACATCGTCGTGTTCATACTGCGGGGCCTGGTTTGAGGAGGGTTGAATAGTTTCGAGAAATAGTTTAGACTTATTTTGTCCGGACTTTTGTTGTAGTAGGACTTACTTTTAAAGTGCCTTTAAAATGAAATGCAATGCATCTTAAAAACCTCCACCTTCTTTTGCTCCCCGTCCACTCGAGCTGGGTTTGCATGGTTCCGACTTCAGGTTCAACCATTTAAAGACGAATGAAGCGCGTAAAAGGACGTTGCTTAAACAGGATTGATCAAAAGCTTTAAAGTCTAAGTTTCAAGAGTAAACACTGCCCCACAACACACAGTAAACACTGCCCAACAACAGTGCAACTTTGCAAAACACGTCCCATGTAAACGAGGCCTCAAAGTGCGTATATCAGGCCTGTCAGTCATTATTCAGTCATTTGAAGAAGCATTGCAATATGTCTCTGTATGCAAGGCTTCATATTCGCTGTTGGTGTTGATTACTTGGCATGTAACACTGAAGAGAAGTACAAAACTACGAATTAATTTTTTTGAGAAGTGAATGCTCTTTTTTATCATTTCCATAAACTCAACAAGTCTATAAATCAATGGAAATGAAGTTTTTCCGTAAGAAATTATCATTTTTATTTTAGCGATTCCAATATTATAATTACATACAATCTCTTACTTTGAAATCGACACTTTTAAATTTAAAGAGTCCTTGTTTGTGAAGTCTCTCCAGTCAAGGGACCGGTTGGACGAAGCCTCTTCAGATTAAACAATCGATAAGCCATTTAAATCGCTTCCTCGTGTTTTGTAATCTTTCGAATCCAATCCTGTGTATTGAACTTATAATTGCGGTTGATATACACAGATTAAGGTCTCAAGCAGTTTTATCGCTCACCGAAATGAAAGTTTCCGGGTTTTTTGTCTAATTTTATAAACTTTGAAAAAATCACTATCCAAAGGGCAGCGCTATCCAACTTTTGATGAGTGGTGATTAATGGTGGTGACTGTGATGCTGATGAAGGCCATTTTCCATTACTGTCGCTTTGCTCGCGCGGGCAGAGCGCACAGTTTTGAACATGGTCTGTCGGTGCTTGTCCTGCGTGCACTCCAGAAAAGTTAAGAGAAATTCAACTTTCTCGGGATGTATGCGAGATCAAGGGTGGACAATCAATACTTAATAGAGCGTGTTCAAAATTGTGCACTCTGCCCGCGCGGGCGAAACGGCTGTAGTGGAAAATGATTGAAGTGATTGCGTCAATATTTTCAAATGATGCGCAGAAGGTCGAAATCATTGTTATGCGCACCACATGCTCTCCTTTCATGTCTTTTCCTGTTCGTAACTTCGTATAAAGACGCTATATGACGAAATGTTTGAATATTTTCAATGACAGTTAATCGCCTTCTTCGCCGCTTTAGCGGTCCCCCGTTTTGTAAAGAACAAACTAAACATTAATCAATGGCTTCTTGTTGTCATTTAAGTCAATTTACGAGGGAAAACTTAGCAACGTATCGTAAAATTTGCTCGTGGTTCATAGCCGGCTCTTCGAAGAGGACCCGGCGTGCGAAGGTTAGAAACGCTCGTGCTTCGTTTTGTGCCTTTTTCCCTTCGCCAGCGAGCGTTATTGCTTTCGAATTTCTCAAATTTTAAATCACATTTTGTTTTTTAGGCTAGTAGAAAGTGCCATGAATGTGGGACCGTTTCAAATCGACTTCATTCGTGTTTATCCTGTATTTATTTCGGCTGCTACTCGGGCCTCAAGCATATCCACACTCATGCAAAACAACGCGAGCATAATTTAGGTGAGCTCACCAAAAATTATCGGCTACTTTTTGAAACTGCTACTTCAAAATTTTGAAAGGTTGATAATTAATATTGGTCTTGGGGATTCCCCTATGATAGATTGATATATTTGATATATTTCTCTTCCTCTCCCCCGCCCTTTTTTGTGGCAATGTGGCCGTTATATTTTAAAGTAATGTACTGAAAGTTTGTATCTATTCCTCTCGGGCGAAAGGAAAATCCTGTTTTCTGTAGTTGATATCAAAAGTTGCCGACTTTGAACAGGATCACGTCTGGAGCCAACTTTATATCCTTGCTGGTTATTAACCCATAAACTGGCAAGAGCTTCTTCTTGAAAAGGAAAACTGCTGGTGTTAGACATGATAGAATACATAAGTAGGGTGCATTCAGGTCCCTTGCTAGTCTGTGGGCTAACAAGAGAAATTTACAGGTAGCTCGATTACCCCCATTAGCTGGCAGGAGTATACCTAATGAGTAAAATCATGTGGCTTTGGACAGAGTAGAATGAATAAAGAGGGTGCATTGTAAGTCAGTATTTAACAACAGAAATTTGGTAATAGTTCAGTTAACTCATTAACCCATCATGTAGCAAGAGTCTCCCCTGGGGCCTGTTGTTCAAAAGCTAGTCAACTAAATCCTGGGTTAAAGTAGTTTTGAGGCAAAGTTTTTAACAGCTTGTTTAAATGACATTGGAAATATTTTCCCAAAATCTCTATTGAGTCATTAGAAGTCTTTATTTTCGTAGTTTTGAAAGGTATAGACATACTAAAGTACAGAAACAAATAAAATGGTTATATTTCAACCCTGGGTCAACGCTAATACGGGTTCAAAAATTTGACGTTGTGTTGGTAAAGTTGTCTGTGGTTAACTTATGCATAGTAACGTATATAAGTGGAGTACGTTGGAGTGCATTTGTCATTCCATGGCTTAACTGTAGCATTTGCCAGTTTTGTTAAGCTATTCACTGGTGGAGTTTCCTTCTGACAAGTAAAATCATTTGATGAATGAAGAGGGGGCAATATCT
>JAOBYK010632999.1:0-10899 GCA_025434845.1 Phenganax subtilis | reverse complement strand
AGTATCGAAGAGTTGGAGACGAAGTAGAGAGTGAAAAGTTAATCCCGAAGATTTACACAGTTGTGCTCAGACAGAGATAAGTTTGAACGATATGGATATATACGTGTTTTAAAGAATATAAAAGTTTATAGAGACGCTAATTGTTGAAATAAGAGGATTAAGATATATTATAAGAAATAAATAGTTTGAAAAGTAATTGGTTTCACACTCTTTGTTACGACTAGCAAATTTAGCGTAGCCAGATTAAAGTTACCTTGGGACGATCGTAACAATTGGGGGCTCGCCCGGGAAAGTTTACAGTTTTATGGAAAAGTTTTGTATCATTTGTATCAAAAGCCTTAAAGTGTTTGTATTGCATGACTTGAACAAAATTGAAAAAGTGTGAAACCAGTTATTTAGTCATGTCTACGTTTATCCCTGAGCAATTTATGGTGGAACCAGACCAAAAAGTATTTAATGAGCTACGAAAAGATGACTTGATCCTGCTTGGAAAACACTTAAAATTAGATGTAAGAGGCTCAATGAGAAAATGGGAAATTCAAAAAACAATTATGGAATCATTAGTTAATGATTCAGAGGTATTCGAACAGTCTGCCTTAGAAAAATATCACACTACAACAAAACACAGTCCAACAATCCCAATAGAATCAAGCAGTGGTGCGCTAAGCGAGTTAGATAAAATAGAAAGAGAAAAACAGTGGGAAAGAGAAAAAATGGAATGGCGGAGAGAGCAAGAAGAGAGACAAATCCAGTTACAGCAGTTAGAATTGCAGAAATTAGAAATACAAGCTAAAACGGCGCAGCATTATACCGCTAAAACAAGCATGAATTTTGATGTAACAAAACACATCAGAGTGGTTCCACCATTCCAGGAACGGGAAGTTGACAAGTACATTTTACATTTTGAAAAAGTAGCGAAAAATTGTAATTGGCCCGAGGACAGTTGGACTATGCTTTTACAAAGCGTTTTGACTGGTAAAGCGCGTGAAATTTTTTCCCAGCTTTCAATAGAAGATTCAGGGAACAATGATACTGTAAGAGAGCTCATTCTGAAGGGCTATGAGTTGGTTCCTGAAGCTTACCGACAAAAGTTCCGAACTTTCAGTAAAACCAGCAACAAAACTTATATCGAATTTGCGCAAGAAAAAGCACAGCTTTTCGATCGTTGGTGCACGTCAGAAAAAATCAATGCGGATTACGATAAGCTACGTGAGCTACTCCTAATTGAGGAATTTAAAAATTGTCTTAGTAACGATATTCGCACCTTTATTAATGACCACAAAGCGGAAAAACTAACTGATGTAGCGCGTTTGGCAGATAATTATTCCTTGACGCATAAACTATCAGCAGTGCCAGCGGACAAAAAGTCCAATCCGTCTTTCTTTTCTCAAAGAAGTGTTCACGAAATCCAGCACCAAGATAAATATGTACCGCCGCCAATGCGTAATTCTCAAAGCCGATTTCCGGAAAATAGTAGTAACAACAACAAGCCTCGTAATGAAACACCACAACTTCAACGCAAACCACAGAATCAACCTCCTTTTCAATCTGTTTTTTGTAACTACTGCAAACGCAAAGGACACACACTGTCTGAATGTTATTCGCTTAAAAGGCAATCCTTAAATTCGTCAAACAATGTGAAACCGGCAGGACTTGTTTCTGCACCAGAAAAGAAATTCAGATTTTATGATAAATCTGTTCATGAACATGAGCAGACATCTGTTTTTGATAGCAAATCAGAACATGACACGAATGCTAATCCAGCCATGAAAATATTTCAGCCATTTGTACATGATGCTTTGGTATCACTTCCAAACAGCACGCTGAAATCCACCCCAATCAAAATCTTGAGAGACACAGGCGCAGCTCAATCGTTGATATTAATAAACACATTGCCTTTCACGGCACAATCACACTCAGGAACAAATGCTTTAATCAAAGGTGTACACTCCAGTGATTATAGTCCAGTTCCTTTACACAACATACAGTTGCAGTCTGATTTAGTTTCAGGAGACGTTTCCATAGCGGTAATAGATTCTTTACCGTTTGATGGTATACAGATGATTTTAGGCAACGATCTTGCAGGCGACAAAGTCACAGTCCATCCCATACTATCAAACAAGCCATACACCACACGCACCTCTGAGACTACTGATCAAGAAAACTCAAGCATTTACCCATCATGTGCAGTAACTAGAGCAATGTCCAAACGGCATAATGAACAAGCAAACATAGAAGCAATAAATAAAGAACATCAGTTGTCTGATACATTTCTGTCTCGTATATTTGGTCATGATAATGCTCAAGGATTATCAAGCACAAATCTCATTAACGAGCAAAAGACCGATCCTGAAATATCCTTGCTGATGTCACAAGCTTGTGATGAAAAAGAAATAGCAGAACATGCAGTAGGCTATTTTATCAAAAACGGAATTTTAATGAGAAAGTGGCGACCGGCCGAAGTTTCTGTTGATGATGAATGGTCTGTTCGCTATCAAGTAGTCATTCCAAAAACATATCGTGCAGAAGTGTTAGGCTTAGCGCATGATTCACCACTTTCAGGTCATTTGGGAATCAACAAAACTCATGCAAAAATCATCAAACATTTTTACTGGCCTGGAATTAGAAAAGATGTTGCCGAATATTGAAACACTTGCCATAGTTGTCAGATGGTCGGTAAACCTAACCAGACTATTCCTAAAGGGCCTTTACAACCCATTCCAGCTTTCCAAGAACCATTTAGTAATGTCATAATTGATTGCGTCGGAGCGCTGCCCAAAACCAAAAAAGGTAATCAATACTTATTGACTATTATGTGCGCGTCTACTCGATTTCCTGAGGCAATACCTTTGCGAAACATCAAGGCTAAAACGATTATTCAAGCACTCACAAAGTTTTTCACCTTAGTCGGCCTTCCAAAATCACTCCAATCAGATCAAGGCTCAAATTTTATGTCGGGAGTTTTCCAGCAAGTTATGTATGAGTTAGGCATAAAACAGCGCAAATCAACTGCATATCACCCAGAAACCCAAGGCGCCCTTGAACGATTTCACCAAAACATTGAAAAACATGATGCGAACCTATTGCCTAAAGACTGAAAAAGAATGGGATGATGGAATTCATCTCCTTTTATTTGCCGCTCGCGAAGCAGTCCAAGAATCGTTAGGGTTTAGCCCATTTGAATTAGTTTTCGGCCATAGCGTTAGGGGACCGCTCAAACTTCTGAAAGAAAGGTTGCTATCTTCCGAGACTAGTTCCCTAAATCTTTTAGAGTATGTATCAAATTTTCGGCTAAAACTAACAAGAGCATGTGAATTAGCGCGTCAAAATCACCAGTCCGCTCAAGATCGCATGAAACAAAACTATGATAAAAATACCGTGGCACGTAAATTTCAACCGGGTGACAAAGTACTTGCATTTCTTCCTATTCCTGGAAAACCCCTCCAAGCTAGATACTTTGGTCCTTATGTGATTGAGAAGAAAGAGAGTGAATTAAATTACATTATTGTAACCCCCGATAGGCGAAGAAGTAGACAACTTTGCCATGTAAATATGTTAAAACCTTATAACGAAAGGAAGAAAGAAGTAATGATGGTGGGTAGTGTTAGTTTAGACAACAAGGAAGACGAAGGTCTTCCAGATCTCTTCACTCTGTCTGAGACAACGAAGCTGAAGAACTCTGATATCTTAAACAACTTGGACGATAAGCTAAAACATCTAGAACCATCTCAGAGGGAAGACATCAAGAAGATATTGGATGAAAACAGAGAATTGTTTCCAGACGTCGCATCCAGAACTAACATGATGTACCGCGACGTCGATATTGTCAACGATGCAGCACCGATAAAACAGCACCCTTACCGACTTAACCCAGCAAAACAAAAGTATCTACAACAAGAAGTCGAGTATCTGTTGGAAAACGATCTGATCGAACCAAGTAACAGCAACTGGAGCTCTTCGTGCATTTTGGTACCAAAGCCTGACGGTAGTTATCGTATGTGTAAAGACTATCGGAAAGTCAACAACGTTACCAAATCAGACACCTTCCCTATCCCTAGAATGGACGATTGCATTGACCGCATTGGCAATGCAAAGTATGTAACAAAATTTGATCTTCTAAAAGGATTCTGGCAAGTTCCCCTGACAGATCGAGCAAAAGAAATTTCCACCTTTGTCACTCCCAGTGGTCTGTATCAATACAAAGTCATGCCATTTGGGATGAAGAACTCGCCAGCAACGTTTCAACGCCTCATCAATCGAATCGTCGCCGATATTGACGGGTGCGAAGCCTATATTGATGACGTTATTATTTACAGTAATACATGGGAAGAGCACCTTGCTATTATTCGCCTATTCTTCCGATGCCTTGGCCAAGCGAAGCTTGCCATCAACCTTTCTAAGAGCGAGTTTGGGCGTGGCTCCGTAACCTACTTAGGGCATGTTGTCCTCGAAGGTAAGGTGAAACCAGTTGATGCAAAGATTTTGGCCATTGCAGAGTTTCCTACGCCCGTGACGAGGAAACAAGTTATGCGATTTCTGGGTATGGCTGGATACTACCGGAAGTTTTGCAGAAATTTTTCTAGTATCACAGAACCACTAACACGGTTGCTGAGTAAAAACGTCAAGTTTGAGTGGAGTAAAGATTGTCAAGTTGCGTTCGAGAAACTAAAGGCTATGCTCGTAAACACGCCAGTTTTGTCTGCACCGAATTTCAGCCGCCCTTTCAAGATAGCAGTTGACGCCAGTGATCTTGCTGCCGGAGCAGTTTTGTTACAAGAAACGGATGGAATAGATCACCCAATATCCTACTTCTCCCGAAAATTTAATGTTCACCAAAAGAATTATTCCACCATCGAAAAAGAAGGTCTTGCTCTTATCCTCGCGTTGCAACATTTCCACGTGTACGTTTCGTCCACTGCTGTTCCTCTTGTTGTCTACAGTGACCATAACCCATTGGTATTTATACATAAGATAAAGGACAGGAATCAACGTTTGTTGCGTTGGAGCCTCATATTGTCAGAATACAACATGGACATCAAGCACATTAAAGGACGCGACAACCTCATCGCAGATTGTTTGTCAAGACCATAATTACGGACATGGGACAGAACTATTAAGAAAAGTTTGCCAACACTTTTCTTTTCTTAAGGGGGAGGGTGTAACATGATTCTAATAATCATGCTATATATATATATATATAATATCATAGAGGGATACGTTTAGTACATTTAGACTTATAGTTTGCATGATTTATCCAAATGCTTCTAGTCTACTGCAAACCACGTAACGGACGTGATGCACAAGCATGTTCCAGCATGAGTAAACACATATTTCGGTTTGTGGTAGGAAATATATATCCCACAAGTAACGTCAACGACATTAGGGGAAATCATCAAAACTTCCCTTACGAATAGTATAAAAGCTGAGCACAACCAGATGAATTATTCATAAGGCCTTAGTGCCTGAATAACGTCACTGTAAACTTTAAGAAGTGTTATAAAGAAAAGATTGGAGAGTTTAAGAGATTGTTGAAAGAAGTAGTTACGAAAAATCGAAGAGTTGGAGACGAAGCAGAGAGTGAAAAGTTAATCCCGAAGATTTACACAGTTGTGCTCAGACAGAGAGAGATAAGTTTGAACGATATGGATATATACATGTTTTAAAGAATATAAAAGTTTATAGAGACGCTAATTGTTGAAATAAGAGAATTAAGATATATTATAAGAAATAAATAGTTTGAAAAGTAATTGGTTTCACACTCTTTGTTACGACTCGCAAATTTAGCATAGCTAGATTAAAGTTGCCTTGGGACGATCGTAACATCGATCAAAAAAATTTTTTTTATGTTGCCTGATCACAAAAAATTTTTGAAGCGCGATCAAAAAAATTTTTTTTTCGTCGCCTGTTCACAAAAAATTTTTGAAGCGCGATCAAAAAAATTTTTTTTTTCTGCAGATCACTAAAAATTTTTCAAGTGCGATCAAAAAAATTTTTTTTTCGTTCGCTGATCACAAAACCTTTTTGTTGCCTGATCACAAAAAATTTTTGAAGTGCGATCAAAAATATTTTTTTGTCGTCACTTGATCACAAAACCTTTTTGTTGCCTGATCACAAAAAATTTTTGACGAGCGATCAAAAAGATTTTTTTTTGTCGCCTGATCACAAAAAATTTTTGAAGCGCGATCAAAGAAATTTTTTTTTTTTGCTGATCACTAAAAATTTTTGAAGCGCGATCAAAACAATTTTTTTTTCATCGCCTAGTCACAAAACGTTTTTGTTGCCTGATCACAAAAAATTTTTGAAGAGCGATCAAAAAATTTTTATTTGTCTCTAATCACAAAAAATTTTGAAGCGCGATCAAAAAAATTTTTTTTTGGTCGCCTGATCACAAAAAATTTTTGAAGCGCGATCAAAAAAATTTTTTTTTCGTCGCCTCATCACAAAATGTTTTTGAAGCGCGATCAAAAAAATATTTTTTTAGTCGCCTGATCACAAAAATATTATTGATTAGCGATCAAAGAAATTTTTTTTTTCTCACCTAATCACAAAAAGTTTTTTGTCGCCTGATCACAAAAAGTTTTGATGCCTGATCACCAAAAATTTTTGAAGTGCGATCAAAAAAATTTTTTTGTCGTCCATTGATCAATAAACGTTTTTGTTTCCCACAAAAAATTTTTGAAGAGCTATCAGAAAAATTTTTTTTTGTCGCCTGATCACAAAAAATTTTTGAAGCGCGATCAAAAAATTTTTTTTTTTTGTCGCCTGATCACAAAAAATTTTTGAAGCGCAATCAAAAAAATTTTTTTTTCATCGGCTGATCCTAAAAAATTTTTGAAGCGCGATCAAAAAAATTTTTCTTTCATCGCCTGTTCACAAAAAAATTTTTGAAGCGCGATCAAAGAAATTTTTTTTTTCTGCGGATCAATAAAAATTTTTGAAGCGCGATCAAAAAAATTTTTTTTTCATCGCCTGTTCACAAAAAATTTTTGAAGCGCGATCAAAAAAATTTTTTTTGGTCTCCTGATCACAAAAATTTTTTGAAGCGCGATCAAAAAAATTTTTTTTTTCGTCGCCTCATCACAAAAAATTTTTGAAGCGCCATCAAAAATATTTTTATTTCGTCACCTTATCACAAAATGTTTTTGAAGCGCGATCAAAAAAAATTTTTTTGCCGTCCATTGATCAATAAACGTTTTTGTTTCCTGCTCACCAAAAATTTTTGAAGTGCGATCAAAAAAATTTTTTTGTCGTCCATTGATCAATAAACGTTTTTGTTTCCTGATCACCAAAAATTTTTGAAGTGCGAGCAAAAAAAATTTTTTAGTCGTCACCTGATCATAAAACGTTTTTGTTGCCTGATCACAAAAAATTTTTGAAGAGCGATCAAAAAAATTTTTTTTTGTCGCCTAATCTCAAAAAATTTCTTGTCGCTTGATCACAAAAATTTTTGATGCCTGATCAAAGAAATTTTTATTTTTTCTGCGGATCGCAAAAAATTTTTGAAGAGCGATCAAAAAAATTTTTTTTTGTCGCCTGATCACAAAAAATTCTTGAAGCGCGATCAAAAAATTTTTTTTTTGTCGCCTGATCACAAAAAATTTTTGAAGCGCAATCAAGAAAATTTTTTTTTATCGCTTGTTCAAAAAAAAATTTGGAAGCGCGATCAAAGATATTTTTTTTTTGCGGATCACTAAAAATTTTTGAAGCGCGATCAAAAAAATTTTTTTGTCGTCACCTGATCACAAAACGTTTTTGTTGCCTGATCACAAAAAATTTTTGAAGAGCGATCAAAAAAATTTTTTTTTTGTCGCCTGATCACAAAAGATTTTTGAAGTGCGATCAAAAAAAATTTTTTTTTTGTCGCCTGATCTCAAAAAATATTTTGTCGCCTGATCACAAAAAATTTTTGATGCCTGATCACCAAAAATTTTTGACGCGTTATCAAAAATATTTTTATTTCCTCATCTGATCACAAAAGATTTTTGAAGGGCGATCAAAAAAATTTTTTTTTCGTCGCCTGTTCACAAAACGTTTTTTCTGCCTGATCATTAAAAATTTTTGAAGTGCGATCAAAAAAATTTTTTTGTCGTCACCTGATCACAAAAAGTTTTTGTTGCTTGATCACAAAAAATTTTTGAAGAGCGATCAAAAAAAATATTTTTTTTGTTGCCTGATCACAAAAAATTTTTGAAGCGCGACCAAAAAAATTTTTTTTTTGTCGCCTGATCTCAAAAAGTTTTTTGTCGCCTGATCACAAAAAATTTTTGAAGCGCGATCAAAAAAATTTTTTTTTCGTCGCCTGTTCACCAAAAAATTTTTGAAGCGCGATCAAAAAAATTTTTTTTTTGTCGCCTAGTCACAAAAAGTTTTCGTTGCCTGATCACCAGAAACTTTTGAAGTGCGATCAAAAAAATTTTTTTCGTCTCCTGATCACAAAAAATTTTTGATGCTCGATCACCAAAAGTTTTTTTTTCGTCGCCTGATCACAAAAAATTTTTGAAGAGCGATCAAAAAAAATATTTTTTTTGTTGCCTGATCACAAAAAATTTTTGAAGCGCGACCAAAAAAATTTTTTTTTTGTCGCCTGATCTCAAAAAGTTTTTTGTCGCCTGATCACAAAAAATTTTTGATGAATGATCACCAAAAAGTTTTGAAGCGCTAGCAAAAATATTTTTATATCCTCACCTGATCACAAAAGATTTTTGAAGCGTGATCGAAAAAAATTTTTTTTTGTCGCCTCAGCTCAAAAAATATTTTGTCGCCTGATCACAAAACGTTTTTCTTGCCTTATCAGCAAAAACTTTTAAAGAGCGATCAAAAAAGTTTTTTTATGTCGCCTGATCACAAAAAATTTTTGAAGCGTGATCAAAAAAATTTTTTTTTCATCGCCTGTTCCCTAAAAATTTTTGAAGCGCGATAAAAAAATTTTTTTTTTTTCTGCGGATCACTAAAAATTTTTGAAGCGCGATCAAAAAGATTTTTTTTTGTCGCCTAGTCTCAAAAAATTTTTTGTTGCATGATCACAAAAAATTTTTGATGCCTGATCACCAAAAATTTTTAAAGCGCTATCAAAAATATTTTTATTTTGACACCTGATCACAAAAGATTTTTGAAGCGCGATCAAAAAATTTTTTTTTTGTCGCCTGATCACAAAAACTTTTTGAAGCGCAATCAAAAAAATTTTTTTTTCGTCGGCTGATCATAAAAAATTTTTGAAGCGCGATCCAAAAAATTTTTTTTTTATCGCTTGTTCAAAAAAAAATTTGGAAGCGCGATCAAAAAAATTTTTTTTTTGTCGCCTAGTCACAAAAAGTTTTCGTTGCCTGGTCACCAGAAACTTTTGAAGTGCGATCAAAAAAATTTTTTTCGTCTCCTGATCACAAAAAATTTTTGAAGAGCGATCAAAAAAATTTTTTTTTTGTCGCCTAATCACAAAAAATTTTTGAAGCGCGATCAAAAAAATTTTTTCTTTGTCGCCTGATCACAAAAAATTTTTGATGCTTGATCACCAAAAATTTTTGAAGCGCCATCAAAAAAACTTTTATTTCATCACTTGATCACAAAAATTTTTTGAAGCGCGAACAAAAACATATTTTTTTGTCCCCTGATCACACAACGTTTGTGTTCCCTCGTCACAAAAAACTTTTGAAGCGCGATCAAAAAAATTTTTTTTTTGTCACCTGATCACAAAAAATTTTTTAAGAGCGATCAAAAAAATTTTTTTCGTCTCCTGATCACAAAAAATTTTTGATGCTCGATCACCAAAAGTTTTGTTTTCGTCGCCTGATCACAAAAAATTTTTGAAGAGCGATCAAAAAAATTTTTTTTTTTCGCCTGATCACAAAAAATTTTTGAAGCGCGATCAAAAAAATTTTTTCTTTGTCGCCGGATCACAAAAAATTTTTCATGCTTGATCACCAAAAAATTTTTGAAGCGCGATCAAAAAAATTTTTTCTTTGTCGCCGGATCACAAAAAATTTTTGATGCTCGATCACCAAAAACTTTTTTTTGTCGCCTGGTCACAAAAAGTTTCTGTTGCCTGATCACCAAAAATTTTTGAAGTGCGACCAGAAAAGTTTTTTTTTCGTCACTTGATCACAAAAATTTTTGAAGCGAGATCAAAAACATTTTTTTTTCTTCGCCCTATCACAAAAAAATTTTCTTCCTGATCAGAAGAAATTTTTGAAGCCCGATCAAAAAAATTTTTTTTTGTCATCTGATCACAAAAAATTTTTGCCGCCTGATCACAAAAAGTTTTGAAATAAGATCAAAAAAAATTTTATTTCGTCACCTGATCACAAAAAGTTCTTGAAGCGTGATCAAAAAAGTTTTTTTTCATCGCCCGATCAAAAAAACTTTTTGAAGCGCGATCAAAAAAATTTTTTTTTCGTCCCTTGTCGACAAAAAATTTTTGAGGAGCCACCAAAAAAATTTTTTTTTCATCGCCTGATCACCAAAATTTTTGAAGCGCGATGAAACAATTTTTTTTTTGTCGCCTGATCACAAAAAATTTTAGCCGCCTGATCACAAAAAACTTTTGAAATAAGATCAAAAAAATTTTTATTTCGTCACCTGATCACAAAAAATTTTCGAAGCGCGATGAAAAAAATGTTTTTTTTGTCGCCTGATCACAAAAAAATTCTGAAAGGCGATCAAAAAAATTTTTTTTTTGTCGCCTGATCACAAAAAGTTTATGTTGCCTGATCACCAGAAATTATTGAAGAGCGATCAAAAAAATTTTTTTTTCGTCGCCTGATCACAAAAAATTTTTGAAGTGCGAACAAAACAAATTTTTTTTCATCGCCTGATCACAAAAACTTTCTGAAGCGCGATCAAAAAAATTTTTTTTATCGCCTGGTCACAAAAGGTTTTTGTTGCCTGATCACAAAAAGATTTTCC
>JAOBYK010632888.1:0-10899 GCA_025434845.1 Phenganax subtilis | reverse complement strand
CCTCAGCATTGCATTCTACCATATTGTTTTATATACAGCTGGCTGCAATCGACTGGCCAGGAAGATGGCGGACCTCGTGCATGCACTCAAAAAATCGGAGACATGTTGCACCCACAAGTGGCCCTTCTGTATATCCGTATTCTGTGTCTTCGTTCTCCTCCTCTGTCTCTTCATTTCCACTTTCTTCTTCTCCTTCTTCTTCGGTATCATACCATAAACAATCATCATCGCCATTATCATTATTATTATAATTATTATAATTATTATTATTATTAATAATATCATTTTCTGTTACACAATGTTGTTCTTGTCCTTCCTCCACTTCATTTTCGTAATTATTTTGTTTATCTCCACTGTTATTATTTGAATTATTATCAGTATTATCTTCCTGATCCTTTGCTCCTTCATCATGCTCAATTTTACTCATTACGTGCAATAACCGGATCGATACGCACTATTGGCCTCTTTATGCCTTTATGATAATCTATAACTTTTGGTACGTTCTTTATAGTTGATAAGAATGTTCTTTTTTTAATATTGTTTTTTACATTTTTTGTCCTCTCGGACATGTTTCTCGATTCACAATCTCGTTTATACTGAAAAAAGTATATGTGGTGGTGAATTATATCCAATCTTAATCTCATTCTTAAATTCACCAGTAATGATCAGTTGTGATGGGTCAGCCAAACCATCCAATAAATCTCATTCTAGTGCAACATTTCCTGATGCAGAATTTTGTAAAACTTGAACTTATCCATCCTTATTCGAGTTTAAATCAGTTACGACTATTCCATAATCCGTAACGTATTGTAAATATTTAAATGGTTTTTCGCGATATAATCGATTTAAACATTTAACGAAACCAAAATAAGCATCCTTTTGATCCTTGTAAATAGGGTGTATAGTACCCTCATTCACTTTAACTTCAAATCTTCTAAATTCAGGTAATATAAATCTGTATGGGTTGAGAATACTGTTACCATTAAATCGTGTTTGTGTTTTGTATGCCGACAATAAGACGTGATGGTTTACCGCCGTTAAATAAATTTTGAAATCTTATAAATTGAGTACCTGCTGGAAGACTATGCGTTACAACACGATATTTAAATGAAAAATAACTAGTTTCCTTATCCTCTTTTACCATCATATCATTAATTGCACTCGTTAGCTGCTGGTTTGGTTTATACATTAATCCAACAAGTTCCAAATCGCTTACGGCAACATCGTTTGCAGCTAAGATTGCTCCTGAGAAAGCAAACATGTATTTGTTTTTAGCACTACGTGAAAGTTGAATTTTTATTTCATAGTCTGAGGGTAAATAACGATCACCACCATTTTCGTTAAAGCAATTAGCATCAAAGATATCTTTACATGCAAATGTCGCACCATTATTTGTAAGAGCTAACCTCTTCGCTGCACCAGTATTATGTAAATTACCAGCCACATTACCTACACCTGTCAAAGTATCGCTAGTACCATTACCAGGTGTGTCATGATACCCACCGGTCAACTGTAGTAAGGGGGTATATTGTGTCGGAACTTCAGTTATCAAATGTCTAACAAATGATACTATGTGTTCTAAGTTTGTAGTAATATTTATTAATTGTCCGTTTATGTAAATGTTTTTAACACCAAACATAACTCGTGCCGGAAATGGACGAATTCCGACCGCTATATTATTCCCGGGATGAGCATTTGCGTTTGCAACAGTAACAGTTTCAAGATTGATATGTAATTCCATATCGCTGGTTTTAATTAAACCATATTCGTTTCTTGAATGTAAAAAAGTATAATCTTTTGCCAAAGTATTATTGTTTGGTATAGCTATTAAAACAATTGGGTGTGTTTCGACGAAAGTTATATGAAAAGGATGACTTTTAAACAACATGGCAACAGGGTCAACTATTAATTGACCGTGTTTTTCAACAAGTTCCTGTTCTTCATTATTACCGGTTAGAATCTCATTATTTACATTAGGAGCCATTTTTTAAAAAAGAAAACACGCACAAGTGTACAACATCAGCAATGTGTAACTAATACTCCTCAAACACATATGATCTTTTTTATATATACTGTGTGTGTATTTGTTTTTTCCTCTTACAACTAATAACACGAGTTTTACAATGAAACTTATTATACATTAAGTTTTAAAATTTTTCCTGTAGTATTAAGAATTTGTGGTAAGAACATTGCTAAAGGCATTCCTGCACCAAGTGCACCACCTTTTTGTCCTCGTCTTGCACCATATCTTTTTTTCATGTAATCACCATGAAGATATTGATTTTCTCTTCTTTTATTTCTTCTTCCTCTTCTTTTAACCATTATGTAATGTATTTTAATATATTTGGATCCACTTTATTTTGTATTTTCCTTTTTTTTGCTGGTCTTCCCGTTTGAATAGTACTATTACCACTATAAAATGATTTTATCTGCGGATGTGTTGGTTTTTTCGGAAACGGGTAATTGTGATTTAAATTTTGAGGTGGTGCAATTTGATCTCTTGATTTTTCAAATATATTTTCTGGGGTTTCAATATCCACGAACTGAGTATTTCTATATTTACATAATGGTATTTCACCTTTTAACACCCTTTTATAGTATTCGCAATCTTTCTTAGCCATCACTCTCTAATCGTAACGTTAATCCAATGATCTCGTCCGATACCTTGTACTTCTCTTCGTAGTATTCAAGCCAAAAATGAACGCTTTCATTTATACTCTTGCTGTTATTAATCATGAATGTGGGTACCACATTTTTTTCCCATTTTCAAATGTTGTTGAAATATTTTGTTCATCAATGTATAATAGAAGATAGTGTTGAAATAAAATGTATTGTAAAGCTGTTGGATCATCAGTAATAGCGGCAGTCATAGCAGCATCACCCGTCTCATTTTTTATCTCACCACCGAAAACACTTAATTTTTGTCCTTCTGTTTGTAATTTACTAATATCCAACTTTCTTGCAAAAAACAACTTAAACGACCCCTTTGTTTTTTTACATTTTAATCTCATTATTTTCCAATAAAATCTCTTTGTTTTCAATTTATTCTTCATGTAAATAGAAAACGGATAAGCAATATCATATTTATCTACATTTAATTTACCATCCACCCCTTTTAGGACAATCTCAATCATAATCAATTATACAATTGATTTGAACAACACCAGAGTCAAAATTTATCAATTCGCCTCGCGAATTATACAACGAGATGTGAAATTCAGGTATAATAGCCTTTATTAGTTTTCTTCTAATATCGCTTGATGGTTCGTAGTTAAAGGTTTCACCACTACCCTGTCCTTCTATTTGTAATGGGACTATGCTTAATATATTCGCTTTTGTATCACCAATAGCGGATTTTTCTACTTGATCACAATAAATTAAAATATTGTTTATCCCGTCAGAAATATCAGCTAAATGCTCACCAATTATAGATACAGTTTCATCATACTGATGAAATGTTGGTCCGTAATATGTATTTGTATTCACTTCTACTTTCAAAGATTTTTCTGCTTCAAAGCCAAGCATAAATTTTAATTTTTTAGAAAGATTTAGTTCTATTTCTGTCTTACCACCTTTTTCTAATAAATAATATTGATTCAATTTACCACTATTCCAAGCTTTACCGCTTGACGATTTATTTTGTTTGAAAAACGTTTTGTATATGGAAAAATATATTATGATCTTTCCATAATCTGTTCTTTCAACAGTTATACCATATTCGTTTAAACATGTGTTTATAAATGCGAGTAAATTTTCCATATTAAAAATTCCTTCCGGAATAGTAAATTTTTCGCTTACAAAATCAAATGCACATTTTTCTGTCATTCTAAAGTGCGAATAATTCATTACAACATTAAAACTACATTCTTTCTCAAAGATATTCTTTGTTGTCAACGGATACGATACGTTTAAGATGGTAACGTATGCATTGCGATTTTCACAATTAATTGCTTCAACCAACTCAAAGTAAAATCATTTGTATGATTTTCACCACCATTTTTATTAATGCTGTTACTGATTATTTGAATATTCGTCATTTCTTTCCACTTCTTTTACCCTTTACACTTAATTCTTCATGATAAAAGAAACTCTTCACCTTTTTATTATCATTATCAATTAGTTCATAAGTTGGTGGGTCGGTTATATATACTTTATCTACAATAAATGTTTTATTAACCCATCTTTCTAGACTTGATTTTTCGAACGCAATATTTTTCACTCACGTCACCTCAACTCTATCACCCTGTTTTAATAGATGCTTAACCGGTTTCCCTTTATCCAAATATGTTCTTAATTTTCTCACTTCACTAATCTTTTTTCTATTTAGAAAAACATCTCTTGGGCATATACCATTACCAAGAGCTCGATGCGTAGACTCATTATATCTTTCAACAATCAAGGGTAGATAATCCGCATAATGGTATCCGCCAATCACGCTCAAAGTTCTTCTTATCATTAACTTAATGTTTGAATAAATCTTTCAGCATGCGTAGCTTTGATTTCGCGATTATATGTATGAAACACATTCATATCGTATTTTGACTCAACTCTTTACGAATCTTTTGAAACTCACTTCCCTCATCACATTGAACATTTCTCGGTACAACATTGTTCTCGTTTAAAATCATTTCAAATTTCTTCTTTACATTTTCACTAGTTTTATTCTTTAAAAGTTTCACAAAAGCACAACGTGAAGCAATATCAATACATACAAGCAAATACTTATATTGGTAGTTAAAACGTGCTAAATCGTTCATCTCAGCTAAATCCATAGACCATTGATCGTTTACATTATCTACATGAAGTTTCAATCGTTTATACTTCTTAAACACTCGATCGTGCAATGAATAGGCATGTTCTTGTTCATCATCGTCAAAATGTTCGCCTTTTAACAATCTAGATGCTTTCTTAATCAACTTCAGATCAATCAGCTTCTTCTTAGTCCGACGTCGGCTCATCTCTCACGATATTAACTACACTCTATAAAGAAAGATTCTTTTATTACACACTATTATATATTTTCAACAACATGCTCGTAAAGTCTCATTAAATCTGATAGTTCCATCTTTTGGAATATGTCTCTAACAGGGTCAACGGATGTCTCTTTACTAATTAAACTATTGTACTTTACGATACATTCTTCAGCTGATTGACCTGTCATCTTCATACAGTTGAATAAACGCAATAAACATACATATACTTCGTTATCATCGGTTACACGCTTCGACAAACGCTTCTTTTTGCTAGCAGCACTCTTGTTTCTCTGTTCCTGCTTTCTCTTTCCTGTTGTCGCTGCTGTTTTTGTTGCTGCTGTTGTTGTTGTAGCAAGTGTACATTCAACGTTCTTGTTCTTTCGTATAATGCATTGAAACGCTTTCATCTTTGCCAAAGCTTCTTCAAATCTCCAAATTTTCGAAAATATGAATTTATCATATCTATGATCTTCCCAGACCTTTGTAACTTCCTTTTTCAATGATGCAAGATTGGTTAGATCAACAACTTCACCACCATTCGGATCTTCTTTTTTATCAAGATCAATCAATCACTTCACCATCTTCTTCCTTTGCTGTTTGTGCAATCAAGATCAAGTCACCATACTTCGGATCATTGTTACGTAGTATCAATCTTTGCGTAGAGGATTGCTTAGGATAATATATACCTCAGCAGAAATATCAAACCCTTTCAGCATTTCAAGATGCTTAATTAGGTTTTCAAGTTCAACGCTATTCAACTCTATATTGCTAGTTACAACTAGTGAACTGATGTTTTTCATGATTCTGGCAGACAAGATAGCATTTTTTTTATTGTAGGAATTGTACCATATAATTTTCTCAACATTGTCTGCTAAACTTTGAAATGCAATTACGTGTTTTGAAGCAGCTTTCATGTAAATTCGTTCTGTATTCATCGTTGCTATTCTCGTTTCTTACACAGAATGTGCTACCAATCTCACAATGTAGTGAAGGATAATAAAAACACAACACAAACAGGGTTTTTTTATAGCCAACATGTGTTTATTTTTTCCACATATACGCTATAATTCCAAATGCAACTACATATGAAAATGTTACAACTTTTTCACGTATACTAATATATAGATATAAATGTTGTTTGAAAACATCGTTCATCGTTTTCACATAGACATTTCGTTCTTCTACTGATGAAAACATGTTATCTTTTTTTAGATACTCCTTAATATATTTATAGATTGCAAGAATAAAAATCGTATCTTTTACAGTTGCATACGGCATACTCTTCAGTATTTTTCCCATATCATTTTCTACTAGCGCACTAATTGCTTTGATCTTATTCAGCTCATTCTTTAACTCATCATTCACTAATTCATTAATCTGGTTGTAATAATACGGTGTTGTAATGAAGCCAGGAAAAAACAAGTCCAAATTATCTGACGGTTCCATATTAGGCGTGTCATCACAACCAAGCAAAACAAGCGATTTTATCCAGTTCGTAAATCACGTGTGACAAACAAGCTGTTGCGTATAGCTCTTCCGTTTCGGAAAATCCACTCACACACCAATCGGATATGTCATTAATATATGCTTTTAGATATGTCTTGAAAAAGTATCTGAAATCTCTATTTGATATTCTCTTCTCACGCTTACCAAACAGTTGATCAAATGCATGAATATGAAAATCGGTGTGACTACACATACATTTACTTATACTATCACATTCTTCATTAATAAGCTTTATACCAGCAATCCCTCTAACGAAATAGGTATAATTAAGTATATTTTTTATATTGCAAATAAGATCATATATATCTCCTGTTTCGGGACGTACAACCATCTTTAAATAGTACGTGTATCCATTAACCACAGGTAATTTAGAATTCGTCATTATTAAAGCAAACCGTGCGAATACGTAATTGTATATTTGTATATGGAATATGGTGCAGATGCTCTACCAAATTTTCGAAATCTTTTCGTAGCTAATGTTGGAACAAATTTTATATCTTGCAACAAAACAATGTTTTCGTCATGAGCAACATTAAAACACAAATTATCCAAAACCAACCGACTCTCTGAGAACAATCTCTTTGAATAGTCGGTCATTAGTTGATCGTCACATATATGCTTTGAATTTCTTAATCTATCATCTTCAGTATCATCATCAAATATTGTTTTTTCACTTTCAAAATACCATAGCGAAAACAATTTTCATATTTTCTATCTATATTCTTTTGTATTTCAATAGAAATTTTAGATATAATTTTTCGCTCATCATAATCAATAGAATTTTTCAATAACGAAACGATTTGGTATGTATCATTGGATTTCTTCTTGATTTCACCCGTACTCTCATTCGTTAAGGCTGTAACAATACCCCTATTCCAATTAATTTCACAAAATTATAGTAAGTTTTTCCAGATGAGGTCTTTGTTTGTGCGATAAAACCTGATTTATCCACATCATGAGAATATGATACGACCTGATTCGAGAGTACTTATTTTGGTAGTTCCATCACAAATTAAACCAATGTGTTCCAATGTTCCAATTAAAGCTATCAAACCTTTCAAACCTGTTCAAACTTTTTATATTATAGTACATATGACCATGTTCGTTGGGTAGATACTATTTATCGTCAAACGTATCGAACCACCACGTATTATATTCATTTAAACTTTGCTCTTTTATATGAAAATCAGTACCAAAAAACATAGGTTTCATCCATTCAGCTCTATAACTACCAATATTTTCTAACCAAGAAAGAATTTGTTCCTCGCTCATTTCACAATCATATCCCACAGAGTCACAATGGTGAGTTTTCCAAAAAACATGATACAATTTCATCTTTTTATACATACATGCTTTCATACTACACGTTTTCATTGACATTTTTAAAGGTTTGTATGGAGAGAAAATATTGAATTCATTCACTTCTATATTTTTTGGATTGTAACCACTTAAAAAAAGGATTTTTGTGATGATACATCCAATTATATGACTCATACCGGTGATCATAAAGCATATTATGTGTACGAAACACTCTTTTGAGCTTGGAATACTGAAACGGTGTTGATGCAACTCGGTAATAGTAGTGTTTTTGCTCATAACATTCTTCAACTTCAGTTGGATAATCTTGTTTTTTATTCATTTTTACTACCATCAATAACTCTTACACCGGGACATGCACACTCTACGTTCTTATCATTACAATTAGCACATTTACATAAGTTCTTTATTCTATTTATACAATTCCTTACATATTTTCCACACCTTAAGTAAAGATTTAAAAAACGAAGCGATACTAATATACCATGAGTATTATATTTATCATAACGATATTCCCAAAGATATGCCGAACCAGGATCTTCTCTTATGGTAATTACAAATGCGTAAAATATTCGAACAAGAACGTTTGCTTGATGGCTAAAACTCCTTTCATCAATATATTTTGTATTAGTAAGATGATGTTGTCTATTTCGACAAGATTTACGATGCCAATGTAAATCAGGAAGAAAACATCTATCATTCTTATTAATTAACGGTAACCAATCCGCACATATTTCGATTGCTATATGACAACCTGTATGTAAATCAATCATAATAGCATAAAGTCGCATACCCTCCTTAATACCCTCGTTTCCTTCTTTACATGTATGTTTAGCATTTGTCAATCATACAACGTATCTTACGTTAGAATAAAAAGAATTATCCATTATCAAATCCGTTTTATCTTCAAAAAACTGTCTAAAAAATAATGTTTTTTCTAACAATTCATACAGTTCAAGATCATACGAGATCATCTTCTTTATATCATCACTATCGGGTTCATCTTCTTCGTATGTCATAAGCATTTTCTGTATACAAGCATTGCCAATTGATATACCACTCGTCATCATCATCAGTTCTTGTTAAAAGCTTTGTTTATAATCTTGCAAATATCTCTCTTCGCCAACACAAACCCTCTTCTCCTATCCTTATTAACGATGTAGAAATTAACTAATATCGTGTATAAACTTCGAAAAACATTCGCAGAATATTCTTCGTACGGGTCCGACTCAGGAACCAAATCAGGACGGTAAAACATCAAAAACTTGATCCCATAACTTTCATACCAATCAATCAAGCTCTGTGCCAAATAATAAAAATAACTATTTCTACTTTCTAGTACCTTATTGACTCTATCGAGTAAACGTTGTCTACCTGCAGATAACGAACTACATCGCAGCATCCTACTCGCTTCATTTCCCCTTCGCCATTTTGCTGTTTTTATCTGTATCTATAGATAAATTTTCGAATAGAATTTTAATAAAGGTTTCTTTTTTTTAGGAATTTTTGTATTAATGCGTTTTTTTGGATTAATATTTTCACAGCATGAATTACACGCAAATGTCTACAAAGTATTTTCTTATGGTAATTTTATTAAGACACACCCCACGCAATGACGCACACACAATAATAACCGCAGACTTTCACATGTAAATCAACCCGACTATAATCAAACTGTTTCATTTAATCACTAGTCTTTGTGTATGAAAGATGGGTGACCACAACGAAGTAAAACTAGAAGGCACAATAGAAAACTTTCAAAAGTTTTGCGAAGTTATTAATAGTGAGAACGAAGAAGAGTTTGAAGAATTTATTCAATTCTGTAATTGTGCAAAATTTCAACTTCCATTTGAAACCATGGTGAAAAAATGGTCAAAGATCAAGAAATATAACGCTCGTTGTGAGCAAAACAAACAAGCGAAGCCAGAACCAATGCCAGTGCAAATGCCAGCATCAGAACCAATGCCAGCGCCAATGACACCAGTAACATTTCTTCAAAATGAAATGAGAATGCTTCTCGAAAATTAATCTTTTCCCAATTTATTTATTGAAGCAGCAAGAGAACAACAGCAGCAGCAGCAGCAAAACTTAGCAACAGAACAAGAAATATTCCAAGCAATACAACCCGAACCGCAACCCGAACCGCAACCCGAACCCGAACTGCGACCGATTTTACCGCGCAGTAAAGGAAAGAATATGAAAAAACTAAAAGCACCAAAAAGAAAGGGTAGACCCACAAACGATGAACTACTAATGAAAATATATAATGAAAAAGTTGTTACAACACTTAAGTTACGTTTAAAAAAATTAATGTACAAAGATTTAGAATGCATGATACTCACCGCGTCACCATCTGATATTGTGTGTAGTAACGAAAAACAGTACAGAACTTACAATCAACTCTCCAATATGTATAGAACGAAAACATTAAGTATTAAAGATATAAAACAAGAGATAAATACGATTATGGAAACTGAACTTCTCGATAATGTAATATTGTAAATATATTTTTTCAATATTCTACAATATTGTCTTTTCATTTTTTACAATATTCTACAATATTCTACAACGTGTCTTTTCACATTTTTACAATATTCAACAATATTTCTTATCACACTTCTACAACATTTTACAATATTCTACAATATTCTACAATATTTTGCAATATTTTACAATATTGATCGTATTTCCACTGCCCTGCTCAAAAAAACCCCCGCTTCTGTGTTTCCAGTATCCAACGCGATTTCTTCATACTTCAAACACAACACGGACACCCGTTGTTACATAATTTTAAAGTCAACTTCTTCCGATAACGATGTATTCAATAACTTGAATACATCGTTATCGGAACTCAATTGGCTGTTAGTCCGGAACATATTGGCTGTTAGTCCGGGTTCTTCTACGACCTTAAACTCCCAAGAACCCGGACTAACAGCCAATATGTTCTGGACTAACAGCCAATTGAGTTCCGATAACGATGTATTCAAGTACACATTCCTTTGTTCCCTCTCTATCCTTATCCAACATGATGTCTCTCGCCCCCAAAATAGAAGAATTACGCCAGTTTGCAAATGAACAAAAACCGGCCATAATGTGTTTTACT
>JAOBYK010632777.1:0-10903 GCA_025434845.1 Phenganax subtilis | reverse complement strand
ACCATCTTACTGCTTGACAGCCTAGGCTGGGTAGTGCACCCACTTAAATCAAACTTTATACCTGCTCAAGAGATCATCGCCCTGGGGTTTATTATAAATTCAATCACTATGACTATTAGATTGACTGCTGAAAAAGCAAGTGATTTGAAACAGTCATGTAAAAAACTTCTAAATTCAAACAAGCCACTAACCATTCGGACTGTGGCCAAAGTTATTGGAAAGATAGTGGCCAGTTTTCCTGGGGTGATGTATGGTCCTTTATATTATAGGGCTTTACAAGCAGCGAAAAGCACTGCTCTGAGATTAGCAAAGGGTGATTTTGATGCCAAAATGGCGCTTCCACCACTGGCCAAACTAGAACTACACTGGTGGGTCGGCAATGTGGAATCTGCTTTCCAAAAATTATCCCATGACAAACCCCAGTATCAAATTACAACCGATGCTTCTCTCCACGGGTGGGGAGCAGAATGTCAGGGGGTTTCATCTGGGGGGACTTGGACTGAACTAGAAGCTACCAACCATATAAATTATTTGGAAATGTTTGCCATTTTACTTGGGTTACAAACTTTTGGCCAAGACAAAGAAAATTCCCATATACGAATGAGGTGTGACAACACAACTGCCGTTAACATTATCAACCATATGGGCACAAGACACTCAGAGAAATGCAACAAGATGGCTAAAACTATTTGGGAGTGGTGTATTAAGCGAAGCATTTGAATCAGTCTTGCACATATCCCAGGAAAACAAAATTTGGTGGCAGACTTTGAGTCAAGACGAAACCAAAAAGAGTCTGAGTGGATGTTAGATAAGTCGCTGCTTTCTAATGCTCTAGAAAGGCTCGACTTCAACCCTGAAATTGACCTCTTTGCAACTCAAATTAATACCCAGTTTCCAAAATACGTGTCCTACCGACCTCATCCAAATGCTTTTGCAGTTGATGCAATTACCTTGAATTGGGGTGAATTTAAATTTTATGCCTTTCCTCCATTCAGTTTAATAACGACTGCATTATCAAAAATCCAAAAAGAGGGAGCCGAAGGAATTTGCATGTTACCGGATTGGCCAACTCAAGGATGGTACGTCAAGGTATTCCAAATGTTGAAGAAACCACCGATACATCTCAAGGCCAGTGTGGATCTACTCAGACTACCAAGCCATCCCAGGGAAAAACATCCAATTTGGAACAAATTAAATCTTCTGGTGTGTCTCTTATCAGGAAAAGCCTAGACAGCTATGACTTATCATCAAGCGCTCAGGGAATACTCATGGCATCCTGGAGATCAGGTACAACAAAACAATATCACACTTACTTAGCCAGGTGGAAAACCTATAGCAAAGAGCACAATGTGGATTTATTTAACCCAGAATTGAAGCATCCAATTGAGTTCCTTGTTTCATTGTACGAAGCTGGACTTGGCTATAGCGCGATAAACACTGCACAGTCTGCACTGTCTAATGTACTAATATCTAAGGATGGCTTTAAATTTGGGGAACACGCACTAGTATGTAGACTTATGAAAGGTGTGTTCGAATTAAAGCCCCCACTGCGTTGCTATACAGAAATCTGGGACGAAAAGATTGTATTGGATTACTTGAAAACTTCTAAGGATCTTAGATCAATATCGCTCAAGGATCTAACGTTGAAGCTCACCGTGCTGCTCTGTCTCACGACGGGGCAAAGGAGCCAGACACTTCACACAGTTAAAGTGAACTGTATACAGGAATTACCGGACAAATACAGAATAACTATCGATGACAAACTGAAGCAAACTAAGCCAGGCAGACACCTAAAGCCTTTGGAATTACGAGCGTACCACGAAGATCAGACCATTTTTGTATTCCATCATCTTAAAGAATATTTACAGCCAACCCGACATCACAGAACAGAGTACTCCCAATTGCTCTTGAGTTACATAAAGCCGTTCAAACCAATTTCCAAAGATACAGTTTCGAGATGGGTCAAACAAATTTTGCGGGAGTCAGGAATTGACACGGAGAAGTATTTTGCACATAGTAGTCGTGCTGCATCTACCTCACACTGCAAGGCGAAAGGACTAAGTATACAAAACATTATGTCAGCAGCAGGGTGGTCCAACTCAGAGACGTTTGCCAGATTCTATGACAAGTCGCTGGAGCCAGACCAAGACCTTACAAGCACAGTTTTGGGACGATAAAACTGTTCGTTGATTTTGTTTAACATTACGTATGTAATATTGCATTAATATTAAGGGAATCACAAGATACCTTCTGTGTTACTTTAATTTGGTTCGTAGCACAGGGCTTTGAAATCTCATGTGACTCCGTAGTGACTGGGACTGATGATAGGATAGAATTGGAAAATTAAACGAGACTTACCTGGAAGTCGATGTTTGATTGGAATTCTATCTTGTCATCAGTCCGGAACGAAGGAGTGACATGCCCTAGTTCCCATCCCGCCCGTCTCCTTCGTTCCTTGTTCTCCTGTACCACTCACGTTGAAGACTGACCGGTAATGCGCATGCGCATCTCATGTGACTCCTTCGTTCCAGACTGATGACAAGATAGAATTACAATCAAACATCGACTTCCAGGTAAGTCTCGTTTAATTTTCCAATTATATTCCACAAAATATTCTGGACAGTTTATTAAATGTTGGATTGCAAGAGCTCTTATTTGCGGATGACATTCATCAGTTCCGTACAGTTGGTGGCTTATGCAACAAAAGAAGCAATTACCATCACCAACAATGTCTACTGGTTTTCGACCTATACGAGCTAGCCTTGTCACTGACATACTTGAGCTACTTATGGGTCCTGGATTCAGCTCAATATCACCGCATACAAACAAGAAAAGTTTGTCTGACGTTTTTAATTGCTGCATGTTGCATTTACTTATGCTTTTACTCTTAGTGTGGTTTAATTTGCACAATTTGTGTTTTTTTGTTCTCCACTGCACAAATTTGCCATGTTAAGCATTCCTTTTTTAGTGAACCTTTGCACCTTTCTTGTACGACATGGCTTTCTAAATTGAAACATGTTTATATTTGATAGTTTCTGACTGACATTTTTACGGAATCTAGTAGAGAGGAACCTGTGCCAAGACGATGATTTAGGAATATATTGCCTTATAGAGCTCTTTATTTTACGCCTTGTAGTTTTCCTTTTGCTCATTAATTGCACTAACTTTTCCACAGGAATCCTAGACGGCTCATGATCGCGCTTCTCGCCATGTGCGAAACGTCTATTAGTACATTGTGATCTAAATCTACTTCGACTGAAAGCGGAAGGTTGATAGGAATTAAAGTGCTTGATTTTTAGTGTGGATGTAGACAAAATATTTGCATTCGCATACTCGCTGTCAGAAGATATGCTAAGGTAACTTGGTTCTTCTACACAAGTGTCATGAGTTTTTGTAAAATTGCAAGTCTTATTGACCTTTGATATATTGCCAAGGTCACGTTTGGCATCCTGAATGTCAAGGAGTGTTTCGCACATGCATAATTCCTTCACATATAAAGTTCTCATAGTTTCAGATAAGTTCTCATAGTTTCTCATAAGGTCTATTAATTTCTCGTGAGCTCTCGATAGTTTGTCTTTCAATTGAACACGATTTTGCACCATTGTGCTGGACCCGTGAACAAGGTCCGTGGCGATAACACATTGGCTATCTCCTTGCCGTTTTCCTCAATTACATAAGCCTCGCTGGCAAGTGAAGCGAGTGGCGATAACGTGGGCTATCTCGTTGTCTTTTGCTTTTTGAAAGAGCTCTCTTGCGAGTCAAGAGAAAACTCAAAGGTTTACTTTTCATGATCAGCCTTGATATTCAATCAATTCTGCTTGAAGTGTCATTGATCAGAACTACAACACCACAAGTCTACAAACTAATGTCATGATGCAATATTTAATTGCCATGGCAATCAAACAACTAGCCAATCATATTGAATATCTCAGTAGGAAGTTTTTTAAAATATGCTTAATAATAGAGTGTTGTTCACGCGCAACAATGTTTACAAAATCTTTGCAATTTGCATGTACGCATTTGCTAAGTAATTTCCATATTTAGCGAGCCAATCACATCCACTACATGAGTGTGCTTTAACATGTGCGTTGTATGCGTATGTAATTATTCTGAGAATCTGTAAGAAACCCGTAATCAAAGTGCCCGTAATAATGTACGTTAAAATGGAATGGGCCGATGTATGTGTAGACCGGCAAAGTATCTTATAGTGTGCAAACGAATGTCGGTTCAAACATTCAGCTTTGCACAATAGCATGCATGCAGCCGAAAAGTATTCTACCTTCGTGGTACTCAAAATTTGAGTCAACACATGGTATAAAGCCAAAGTCACAATCCGTTTACAGTAAATTATGTCTTCATGCATAGAACATAACTATGCTGCTGCCACACTTTGCTCCGTTAAATTTGCTCCTGACATTTTGAGGTTGATCTGTTTGTAAGACAGACATGTAAACAATCACCTTAAGCTGATGATGTACAGTCAGCTAGCATGCTTGCAGTTTGCTTACTACATTGGTCTCACACATGAACTGTTTACTTCGCTAAATCATACCTGTATATTGCACAGCTTTTTATGCACGTAATTCACCTGCAACATTTTGTTTGGGGAATCATTCTGACAATTTTCTCCATGCTGTATGTATAAAATAGTACTTCGAATGGCAAGAAACACCAAGAATTTACAACTTTCATTAAAAAGTCTGACCGTAAGTAGTGCTTTAATAGCTCAATGCTAAAGAATGCAAGTACAACGAATTGTAATTTGTTTCATATGGCAAAAACTCATAACATGTTCTAGCTTTATATCTGCAATTTGCAAGCGTGTAGCTGTAGAAGTAAAGTTCTGATTGCGTGTTATATTTGTCTCACTCCTACGACATCTGCCATTTGCGCTGCAATATCTTAATATTCTGCCGCGAAACACGTGGTCCATAAAAATTTAAGCGAAAACGGGGGTGCATTCTTCTGGAGTTGCTTAACGTTTTAATAGAAATATGCATGTGATATACCACCGTACACTCCCTGGAAAGGTTACACTATGACTGTATGACTGACTGAATGACTGACTGTGTGACTGACTGTATGACTGACTCATGTGAATTTCCCCACTCATCACAATACTGCAAAGTTTTGAAGAAACTTTGCACTAAAAATGAGGTAATTGTTCCCAATACCCCCCCTAGTGGGCATACAATAAAAAACTAAAGATGAAAGACGAGACTAACAAGGTGCCAAATTTAGACTTAGTAACGCATGATTTGAGCACAACCTTTGACTCTGAACAAACAGATTCAAATCTCATACGTGAGCCAATGGCGGTTGGCCACACAATTTTACATTTGGTCAATTTAATACCAATTTTATACATTTATTTAATTTTGGGTGGTATAACATTCAAAACTGAAAGAAAAAACCATACAGTATCAGTAAATAGTAATTGGGAGTTTCTGCCGTATTCCATTTTGATGATGTCATCACTCATGCAGCATCCCATTGTAGGGTGCGGTCACACATATTCTAGGGCTTGGTCACGTATATGGCACATTTTATTCTAGGGTGTTGTTGCATATATTTAACATGCAATTTTAGTGCATTTGCTAAATACCATGGTAATGATGAGTTGAAGAAACTCAACCTTAAATTCAAACCTGAATTTTTGAAAGTTGAAAAATGCCACACGACCAAATATTTAAACATTCAACAAACTATATCATAATCTCATAAATGGATGAAAAACAAAGAGATGCTGCCAGATTTAATCATGTAATCATTCATAATGTCAATTGTAAACATCTATAAACAAAAATGTAGAATATCAAACAAACAAATGTGTTGTAATTATTTTTTTATTATTATATATAAGTAGTATCCATTATGACAGTTCTGCCCCCTCATTAATTATTCCAAATGGCAGCCAAAATTGTGCAACACATCTCCAGCCTCAAAAAAAAAACTGGAGCATGGTGAGGCAGAATTTTACACCACGAGTTTAAAAAAAAAAAACTCGAGCATGGAGAGGCAGAATTTTACACCACGAGTTTCAAAAAAATTTTCAGCCTAAAAAAAAAGATTGCAGTGTTACCTAAACATTACAATCTCTTTATCGAAAAAATTTACTCAATCCAATATCGATAAGGAAACCTCATCTGGATTAAAAGCTTGCTCCATTTTTTTGCTTTCAGTTTGTTTATAATCTTTTCACTTTCTTGTTTTGTAATGTGGCCCAAATAGTTTTCAAAAATGAGTTCCATATCTTTTTTATTAGGATTATAAAATGTAACAAATTTACTTATATTATCTCGAAAAGGTTTAGCAATAGAATTTAATTGTTGAGTGATGACGACACAACTTAATCCATAATGTCTAGCACTAAAAGCCAAATTAACTAATTCGGTTGTTCTTTTCTTCACACTCGCTATTAGCAAAATCATCTAAGATAATTAAGCTCTTGGTGCCTTTGGAACTATCTACCACCATTTTAAAATAATTCTTGACTTCATCTTGATTACAACTTAATACAAAAAAATTTTCGTCCTCATTGTATTTCCACCGGGTGTAGGTCTTATTCCATTTGTAAGTGGGGCAATTGAGAAAAATATTTTCAAACACACCGTTATAATTATTTTCTATCATATCTAAAAGAAATCCAGTTTTCCCACAACGTGTCATACCCACAATAATCATATTGAAGCAATCATCAAAAAGATTATGATTATATTTAGCTTGCTTTGACTTTACACTTAATTCTTTTAAGACTCCCTTGGAAGAGTTGTTTTTCTTGAGGTGATTTTGGGCATGTTTTATTAAACTCTGATAAAATTTTCTTCAAGGCGATATGTTTTCCCACGATAACTACACCAGATCCTATTCACATGAGGGGGAGCCAAGGTGCAATATAACCTATAAAACGTGTGAGATCATCTACAAAAAGCTTATTGGACAGCAATTCTTGACCAAGTTTTTCAGAGTTCTCCACCATTTCTAAACTTTGTAAGAGTTCAGATAATTTTTCCAACAGTAACTTTACGATGGCTCTATTAGTTTCTTCTAGCTTTTTAAATTCGTACTTGGATTTTATTCTTCTTAACGATTCTTTATTCCCTTTTTTAATACAACTTGCAGAATTTTTAATCTCACCTTTTTCTGCAAGATCTAGTAATTTGTGTCATAATTCATCGTAAAACTCTGTGGAATTTTCATCAAGGTTTTCTTCAGGGTCGATAGTCATTTATTTAAGGGGGGGATTTTTATAAATAACTTAGACTCACTACGTTTGTTTTTCAATAATCCACCGTATCAATCTTATTATTCTTAAAATTTAACAATCCATCATTTATAACATAAATACTACAAATAATATTAGCACTCGTTGCTCTTTTGGTGACCTTCAACAGGATACCATTTTGAGTATCGACCAATTTTTTACCCATTCCCACAAGATGCTTATCTCTTATTGTTCTAAGATCTAAAACAAGTGCAAATTTATCCTTAAAAAAGTTTTCAATATCAACTTCACACTCACCCTTACAAGACTAGATTTGTTCAAAGAATCGGTGGGCTTCGTTGTAGAGATCTTCTCGTTTTATACCCTGACTATAAATACTATTAGGAACACCTTCAATAGTCACCTTTACGAGATCTATATTTGGATGAATAAATTTTTCAGAATCACTTAATGTTTTTTCCTTAAATAACATCACAACAGCTGTAAAACTTTTTCTTGGTAAATTCACCGTCTCATTTTGAATAGTGGAGGCTTTATCCCATTCTTCTACTTTAAAAAAAATAACATGTTCGTAGAATAAACATTTTCCAATTTCATACTCAGAAATGGCTCGAAAAACAAGATCTTGATTATCGATTGTTTCATATTCTAATTCTAAGTTTTCTAAACTATACCCATCAACATCTCCACTTTGTGCCAACATAATCTTTTTAGCAGAAGGAAGACTAATTCTATATTGGAAGTTTTGCCCCATAAAATATGGAGCAATGACACCATGATCGTTTAGGATTTTTCAATGCTAATTTTTTGTTTTGTTTTAAAAATATCAAACATGAGCTTATCAGCCACTTTTTGAGTACTTCCACTTGTAGCTCCATCATCAGATTTACTAATAAGTTTTCTAAGATTTTCTCCTCCAACTCCAAACTCCATCATGTCTTTACAAATGGTTTTAGGAAGCCACAAGTCCTTATAGACCTCCAATTTGCTATGTGTATTGTTATCATAAATGGTTTCTCCTCCAATAGTAACGACTAGTTTTTCGATGAGTAATTTTCCCAAATTGTTCAAAAACCAAGATTTTGTATTTGCATTTTTAAAATCAAATTTTAAGCCAAAACTTCCAGGCACAAGACAATAATTTTTTCGAAGTTTAGGAACATCCACGTAAAGTTCTTCTCCAGGATTTGCTTTATTTGGATTAAATGTCAGAAAGTGATTTGTCCTTTGTCCTTTAATACTAGACATTTTAAGTCTACAAAATTCTGGCTTGAATTGCTTTTTGGTTCTCATTTATTTATAATATATAAAAAAATAATATTAAAAACTATAAATTATAAAAATAATAAGAGAAAATTATGATCAAGACAATATTTTATCTCTTGGGAATGCTTTATTTTTCAATAGAATTATTAAGCTCTCTTGACATAAGAAAAAAGGACAAAGAAGATCTTTTTAATATTCTTTTATATTTTTTTATTATTACTCTTGTTCCTTTTTTTATTTTGTTAAACTTAAGAAGAGATCAATAATTTTACCAAGATATTATTTATAGGAAAAAAAAATTTAATTAAAATTTTTTTTTCTTTTTTCCTAGAGGTTAAGGATCCATGTAAAAGATTTTTTTAGTTTTTAAAAAATTAAACTTAGTATTATATCAATCATTAAGAATATACTTTTAATAATAAGAATAACAAACAAAAGTGATAAAAAGGGATGTCTCATGATGAACCAAAAAAGATACCAAAATTTATAAATTACACTCCATATGAACAAGGGGAACATACTAAAAGTAAGAGTGAATGTTTGTGTGATGGCTTTTTGTCTTGCTTTTTCAATTTCTAAGGCCTTATTATAAATACTACTTATAGTATTATCAAGATAACTTGGAAGATAAGGTCTTAAAACCTTGTAATATTTTCTTACGGTATCATCTCCAGCCTCTACAACTTTTTCTGTGGTTTCTGTAAAAATATAAGCTACATTTCCAACGACGGCTCCTATTGCTCCAGCGATCGCACCATAAGCATAAGGAACCCAAATAGGAGATGTCTCAAGTGCATATTTAGAGGCAATAACTGCACTTGTTATTGCTGGCATTTTATTTAAAGTAATAAAAACAAAAAATTACAATGATTATAATTAGTATAAAAAAGACTTTTTCATAAAAATATTCGGGTTGGTGCATTTCAGGATTTATTAAGGCTATGGGGTGGTTAATTGTTTATTCAAAAGGTAATTCTTCCTTTTCACCTATTTTACTTTTAAGTATAAAAAATAATCTTATCCAAGTCCATAATCTTTTCACGTAGTCTATGATTTTACAAGGAAACGATGACAAATAGTTTATGTGACTCCATTGAAGATTTAACAAAAGTAGAAGAGACGTGGTGAAATACTCCAACACATAACGTGGTGAACTTATAAGGTTCCAAATGTTATTCTTAGTAAAACTAAGCATCGTCACAACCGATTCTGGGGTGGTGTCATCGTCGTTTTTCCCTTTATCTAAGTTTTTTAAAAACTCTTTACGTATCCAGAAAATAGACTTATTTAAGGACTCCACTATGAAAATTGTCTTTTCAAAAATATAAACGACATTTTTGATCAGGAATTCCGTCCAAGAAAATAACGTTTCGAGTAACCCTTGTGCAATGGTTTTGATTGGTTTTATATAATCAAACTTTTCCTTATCAAGTCCTTGTTTATCATATCTCTATTTTTGGTGTCTAAACTATTAATAATATCTAAAAAGGGTTGTATTGAGATCACATAAATTTTTCCAATCTGGTGGAAAAACCAGACCAACCAAGACTCAAGGTGAAGCTCGGTATCCTTAATTTCATTAACCCAACTGTATAACTTATCTCCATAATAATCTCCGAAAAGAAACCAATCTAATGATGATGGCATATGTTCTACTTCGTTATGTTTATTTTCAGTAGTATAGGAATGAAGAGTTCTACCACATTTCGGCCACGCCCCCTTTTTTGCCATCTGTCAATCAAAATCTCATGAATAATTAATGAGATTAAGCAAAATCCAAGATAGCGCCAAAGTATATATTACTATTATGCATAATTAATGAGCATCACCCAAGGTCAAGGTCAAGGTCATCCAAGGTCACCTGATTCCATGATTGTACAATCTTATGAATAATTAATGAGCTGTGACGTCATCAAACTTATTGTGCAATCTCATGAATAATTATTGAACTGGGTCACGTGATTGATGACATCATAAAAATTTTCTTTTTTTGCTTGTTCTAAGATGGAGCCATTTAAAAATTAAAAATCTTATAAAAAAAAAATTTTTTTTAAAAGTATAATAAATGAGTAATTTTAACAGTGAACAAGAAATTAATATTCGAGAAACTCTTTTAAAATTATCTTCTGCAAAAGGAATAAAATATACACAAGCTTATAATAAAAAAGCTTCTGAAAAAACATGTCTTGCTAGTTTTCAAAACTATCAACGAGATCAATTAAGTAAAACAAATGAACTTTTTACAAATATGGCAATAGGAAAATTTTCAGAATTACTAGAACATTTAAATTTTATAGAAAATGGAACTGATTTAGGAAAAGAATTATCCGATAACGAGCCTTTTCGTAAAGATATTAAATTAATTATAGAATACATAACACCTTATATTCCTTTGTTAGGACTATTTTCTGG
>JAOBYK010632666.1:0-10903 GCA_025434845.1 Phenganax subtilis | reverse complement strand
TTATCGATCGTTTGAGAGTAGAGGTTCTTATTATAGGATCTAATAATATTCATTTCCCTATAAATATTTTTTCTTTTCTCCAAGCAATCTAGATAATCTTGACGAGTAATCTCATTCTCCACTATCGACTTCTTAATTCCTTAGCACTTTTTAACTTCCTTATTATTATCTAAGATAAAATCATAGCATTTTGACTTTAGTCCTATGACATGTTTCATAATCTCTCCACAACACTCATCTTTCCAAAGCCCAAGAACCTTCGCATTCTTTCCTGTAGGTATACCACTTGGATGATCTCTTGGATAATCGGAGGTATCAAACCATTCTTCTACATGTGGAGAGATATCTATATAAAAGTCTTCTGTTTGAATTTCATAACATAGAGAGTCTGTGTCTGTAAATAAGAGTCTTATTCTTTCATCATATTTTTTCTTCATATAACCATAGTGGAATCTAAATATGGTAAGTTTTGAGATATCAAGAATACTCATTCCTACGTAGATGGGCTTATTTAGGAGTACATTCTTTCTATGCATGTGAATAGACACGAGATTTTCATCATATACGTTACATCCTTTGAAGAAGGGCTTATTAAAAAGTTTACTCGCTTTATTATAGCTTCTTGCTAGTTGTATATCCACTCTATTTCTAAGATTTTTCATCGTTTTACCCAAGACACTATTATTCATGAGTTTAAAAAAAATCCTTCTCAAACTTATTCTTTGCCTTCTTTCTTAATTCCGTGTTTTGCATGATATTAGGCTCCATCCAATTAGATTCGCTAAATTTAGTTCCTCTGTGGATCTTTTTTAAGACGAGCCCCATGGAAAGATAGTACTTTAAGGCGGAGTAGTGGAGAACGTAATTCTTTTTAGGTGCTAACGTAGACATTAATTTTTCATCTTTTTTTTCTGGAGCTAGTGGAAGATCTTTATGAATATTGTGAAGTTCCCAAGGATAATCTAGATCGACTTCTAGAATACATCCTCGACCCTCCTTCTCACTTAACTTAGCCCAATCTTCTAACTCTTCCTCGGTCATCCATTTAAAATCATGTGTAGGAAGCGGATGACTCATTGCCCATCCATAAAGGTTATTTGCGTCTAAGTAAATGATGTAAATACTTGGTTCATTTGGGTCATAATCTTTTGAGTACTTACTATTAGCAGTGCTTTTTCTCTTTATAATCATAGAGACCCCTCCTCATTTCATTTTCTATCATAAGATACATATCATGATCATGCTGTAATTCTAACTGAACTTTTGTTTTCTTTAAAAGTGCATCCCAAGCTAATCCTGGACATGTATAGTACCATGCTGGATCTAACCCATAATTTTTCATACACAACTTTCTAAATTCTTCCATGATATCCGCAAGTAACGACACGTCTGTTTTTTGGTAAATATCTCGATATTCTCCTAAAGTTTTTACATTGAACTTTTTCCAAACATCTTTTGCATGTTGATAATCCTCTTTAGTGATATGTTGCTTATTTAGTTTAGAATAGAATGCCTCGTAAGGAGGAAGCTTTTTCTCTAAGAGTTTTTCTTTACTATCCACAT
Source organism: Phenganax subtilis (assembly GCA_025434845.1). Classification (NCBI taxonomy): domain Eukaryota; kingdom Metazoa; phylum Cnidaria; class Anthozoa; order Malacalcyonacea; family Clavulariidae; genus Phenganax; species Phenganax subtilis. Next base: position 9,340 of record JAOBYK010632666.1, on the reverse strand, counting down.
AATCATAGGGAAACACTCCTTTTCTTTTTAATAACTTGTTTTGTTATCAATCTTTAAAATAATTCTCGAGATTTGGAAATCTCTTTAGATTTTTTGCTAATGTTCCTAGACTCTTATAAAATGATGGGAAGTAGCTTACGAATCTTAAGTTTCTCTTCACTTGCTTCTCTTTTCCATCCTTAATAGTAAAGCTATCCACAACGACCTCTTTTGTAAAACATATATTTTTCTTCATTTTTTGCGATGCAATTGATCTCACCCTCTGAGACTGCTAGACTTCTTATAAATAGATGACTATCATAACTTTCTAAGTTGTGAATAAACATGGGAATAAAGTTTGCATTTCTATATTGGATATTACATTTTTCATGCGCTGCTCCTCTATATTTTCCCGTATAATGACAATGATCTTTCACTTTTTCCTTTTTCGTCAGTTCTTTTTTACAAATATGACATCTTGTTGACCTATTAAACTGCTTTATATCATTTTTTCTTAATATGATTTTTTTAGGAAACTTAAATTTATCATAAATTTCTTTCATGATCTTCTCGAGTTCATCCACAAAGATTTGAGCTACACTTCTTTTTTCATCAGGATCACCTTTTGGATTCCCCTCATAATAACTTATTAATTTAGAGGAAAACACCTTATTAAAACTTAGTAGATATATTCCAAATCCACTTGGCTCATGTTTTTGGTATAGTGTCGTGTTTTTCCCTTTCTTTTCACTTATATTTTTAAGATAGCTTTCAAAGTCAGCATAAATGACAAAGGGAACTCTACTTTGATGTTGATAATTTTTAAACTCTATAAAGCTCCCTTCTTCAGGCATGTTGCTGACGATGGGCTCTTCTTTGGAACAATATTCCATATGTTTATGGAGCACCTTTTTACTTACAAAAAAATTAAAACAATAGTCACAAAAATGTTTTTTCCACGATTTTTAGTGAGTTGACTCTGAATAAGTCTACTTATATCATGAACGAAATGAACATCCTTTAGTAATAAGAGTCTTATAACTTGTTCTGCACTTCTAACCTTTCGAGAAATTTGAAGAGGAAAATAGAGCTTATTTCGATGTCCAACAACGTTAATTGCGACTCCTGGATTATTCTTCTCAATCTTATTAAGCTCTCTTAGATTTCCAGGAAATGCCACACCCTTCCAATTTAATTGCTTTGATTTTTCTCTAAGGTAATTCATAATTCTATTTGGATTCTTTTTATCATTATTTCCAAACAAGGCGTAAGTTATAGCCCATTTAGGACATTCGTTATCATTATTTTTTTGATTTGTGATAGCATGTTTAAGATAGATCCATCTTGGAGTCTCGACCCAGGAGGATCCCTTGATAGGATTAAATTTTACAGATTTTATTTTAAGCTCCATTATTTTTTCGAGTTGCCATCCTGAATCTTTTTTTTGATACTCTGATAAGGAGCTTAGGATTTTTTCTATCATGTTTTTAACCTCCTCCTTAACATTGGTTCCTTCGAGGATAATGACTTGTTTACTTTTTAAGTGAGTTAGATCCTCACGTAGAGTTTTTCCTGTAGCGGGGTCTACTTTTTTCATCTTACAAGTGAGAGTAAGTTGAACCTTTGTGTTTATTAAGTTATTTTTAGTAAAATTTACAATCTCAGGGGAGGCATTCTCTAAAAAGCTAAAAACGGAGACACCTTTTCTATGTTGTCTATAACATAGTTATTTACCTTTTCTCCTAGAGCGCTTTCTTCTTTCTTAACCTTGTAAGTGTTTTTTTCCTTTAATGAGTTTTTTCTCTCCTCTTCTTTACCAAATAGGAGTTCTTTGAGGTTACCATTTTTAACAAATCTTTTTATCCTGAAGACGTCTTTTTTTCTATCTTGTTTTAAGTCCTTAATAGACTTAATTTCCTTTCTTTTTCTTGCATAGAGCTCTTTATTTCTTATTATAAATCTCTTACTCTTTGGAATATAGGTCTTTAAAATTTTTTGACTCCTTCTTAGTCTCTCTAGATCATGATAACGTTCTTTAATTTGACTATTTATATTTTTGTTTTGTTTTTCTAAGTGAGAATAGAGTTGTTTCTTCGTTTATAACTCGTTTTCAAAATATCGTTACTAATGGCGATGATAGTGCTATTTTTAGTCATCCTTTTATTTCTATAAGAAAAAAAACTGTTTTTTTTAAAAAGTGGATTGAGCCACATTATTCATGAAAAAAATCCTTATAATAAATTATCATCCCACGAGCTTTTGATGATCGCGTTTTGATAGAGTTTAAGAGAGATGACGATTCTGTTTTAGTAAGTAGTCTTAAAGAGCTTGAGATATTTGATAATCGTTATTTTAACGAGTTCTCCTTGTCAGCTAGAAGAAGACTTTATGATATAGAAACAAGAGATCCAAGCGAAGATCCTGATGATATTAAAGTGTTTACTATGATGTATTTAAATACATTTAAGAAGTTACCAAGATCTTTCAAGAATATCGCACAAGACTTCGACATAATAAAGATTGATTTAATGTCTTATAGAGATTTTTTGTCGTGAACAAGATGTGTAACTACACTAAAGTTACACATCTTAAAATAAGGTCGAAGACTTCTAAAACACTTTTCCTAATAACCATCCTCCTACGATACCTGATATACCCATCACGATGTGTTGATATTCCTCCATTTCTTTACTAGGTTTATAATAGTCTTCTAATCTTGGTTCAGGTGTCCATTCGAGTCTAGTACTATCTAATTCTTTTTTAAGTAAGGTTAGATTTTTATTCATCGTATTCATGTCTTTAATTGCATCGGATAAATCTTGATGAAGATGAGATTCTTTATTCTTCCTCGCTATTTCTTTTTCATACCATAGTTCTTTATCTTGAGCGAGTTTCTCCACAGCTAAATTATGACGATTCATTTCTTTTTCGTAATTACTATGATTTAGTTTACTAAATTGAAATCCAGCACCAGCAAAAGCGAATGCGTTAAAAATTCCTCCCACCACCATAGAAGCCATTTATTTAAGAGAAAGAGCAAACTCTTTGATTTTGCCATGAGGTTCATACTATCTTCACTTTACTTATTTTTCAATCTTTTCTGGAATGATCTTTTTATCTTTGAGATACTTTACGAGAATGCTTCCTAACAAGACGGCTCCAGCTAATTTTAAAGTTCCTTGTATACTTTGAGGTGTTCCCAAAGGTTCTCCTAAAACTTTCTTACTTACCATAGAAACTCCTACGGCACTTAAAGTCAAAATTCCTGCATCATAAATTTGATTAACATAGTCTTTTGAAGTACCCATTTATTTAAAGAAGAAAAATTTTTTTTTAAAATTTGCACTTTGTGGCGACCAAAGGTCGCTTAATCAAAACTTTCTAAACCCTTAAGACCTTCATTCTTTTTTAAATTTTGTTCTTTGATGTTTGTTTAATATTTTCTATTTCCTTGTTGAAGGCGTTATAAGAGTTTTTATTTTTAAGATTGCTCTGCGCCCGCTTTGTGTAAAGAAGATAACAAACTACACCAATACTAAGTATAGAGATTATTATGGTACTTGTAGGAATAGTTGCGATCATCCAAGAATCTTCATTATTACTTAACTTATCTTCCTCAAGTTTTTTACGCTTATTTTCTTTAGCTTGTTTAGAAATTTGTGCAAGTCTTTTCCCTGCCTCAACTTTTTTCGGATCTTTTTCCTTCTTTTGCATAGTAAGCAACATAGTTTTTTCTCTAGGAGTATTAGAATGCCTTGTGTCCTCTTCACGGTTTTGCTTATTTTGTTCTTTATTTTCTTTAACTTGCTCATTCATTTATTTAAGTAAGTTTTAAGTAAAAAATCAAGTAGAACTAAGACCATCTTAAACTTACTTAAAACTTGTTCAAAAATCGACCATGTAAGCATTACGTTATTAACTCTCAACGACAACATATCATTCTGATTCGTTTCTGATAGAGTTCAAGTTAGTTTGTTGGCAACCTATAAAGATCAGGAGGATATCATCAAGATTATTAATATAATCAAATGGAGAAAATTATTCGTTCAACTCTACCACGTAGCAGCTGGCGACCTGTCTCATGTTTAAAAAGTCTCCTCGATACGCAATGCTAGAGATACTAGTATAATCTTTCTTTATTATATTAATTTGATATTCTGAGTCAAGTCTTGTTAAAGTTGTGTTGTTGTCAAAAACGTGGTAGAGTAGTTTAACTTTTGAATCTTGACTAAGTATGAGAGGAAGAATAAAAGTTGGAGGATATCCTGTACGATTACTAGAAGGATCGTTCCAGATATCTTTCTTCATGTTACTAAACTTAAATGTAAACATAAAATATGACCTAAGCTGAGTAATATCATTTTTTAACTTGAGCTTAAGGTCTCTTATTTTTGTCATGTTACTGTTGGCTAAGTTTTTGTTAGATGGGATATCGATTTTGTTCGCTTCACTCAAGGTTTTGTTTGCTGAGATATCGCCTTTATTTATGACGACTAATTTTCGAGTATTTTTGCTAAATTATTAATAGTCGTAATTGCACCAGTATTCCCCGAAATGTTATTTTGATTGTTTTTAGTGCTATGTTTATTGGTATTGATATCATTTTGATTCATCAAAGTTCTCGGTCTATTTGTGACGATTTGTGTTTCAGAGGTGTTTAACCCGTTCTTTATTTCTTCTGTGTCTTTCTTGATATTTTCTATGTTTTCGAGGTCACCATTATTATTATCCTCGTAACCAAAATAGGTTGTCATTTTATTTAAAAGGTTTATAAAATATAGTTTGAAACGAGTATCCCAACTATTAACATTACACCTGAAACTTCTAAAAGAAGATTGTTATTAGAAACTTGCGGCGAAATAGAAGATTTTGCTTTTTCTTTTTTATCCAAAGTTTTTTCACGAGACTTGTTAAAAGTTTTTTCAGGAATTACTATGTTTTTCTTAACATGGTTAACATTCACGTTCTTACCAAATTTCATTTCACCCGTAGCCATGGTTAAAACATTATTATATCCTGCGATAGGTTTTTCTAAAATAATCATATTTGACGGGATCAAAATAATTCCAGGACCTATCATCATATCTAAAATAACATTAGTATTTTTGATAGCCATCCTCATATTGGATATAGTTATTGTAGAGTCATCTTGAACGATAGTGGCTTGGACTAATTTATGGAACACGACTTGGGTTTGTAAGAAGCACCTACTATGGCAAATTGGCAATTTAAACCTTATTAGTACTGTTGGTGTTGACATTTCTTCATTTTCTAAAAATTTGAAAATCTCAAGGATTCTGCAAGTTATTTTTTAGGGTCTCAAGATTTGGGGGTTTCAGAGGTTGGAAAGTCTGAGGCAATGATATCTAAAACATTATTGTACTACAGCTATAAACATGAATCAAGTTATTGGGGTCAAGATGTTTGTTTTCTCTATCAATCATGTATACCAGAGGACTATTTTCATAATGTTCTGCTTGGTAGATGTGGACAATAATGACACTGATGAAGCAGAGGATGTATATGATGACACCTCACTTTGTTATAAAAAGGCTGAAAGAAAGCAGAAGATGTGGGAGGATTTAAGATCTGAGATGATTAAAAGGACTTTTCAATTTTCTGGACAAATGTTAAATTTTGTGTGGAACTGATGATTCTTCCTTCAAATGTTTGGATTGTTGCCAGGAGGGAACATTTTGTCAGGACTGTGCACTAAAAATGCATACTACAGTCAATTTATATCATAATAAGGTGGTGTGCGACATGAAGAACCATGTGATTACAAAAACCAATGAACGTTGCTAAACTGTCGTCAGGACAAAATTTTCTAATCAGAATGGAATATTCTTTTTGACATTTGTGCTCTTTTTTGTTTATTATTGTCTACCAAACTCATACATGCGTAGAAATTGATGCCATTTTCAAAAATTAATAGCTTTTACTTTTGTCTGGGAATCTTTGGAGCTGATAAGTGAAATAATCTTTGTGTTTATGACATAACAAACATTCGTACATTTTATTTGGCATGTGCAACAGGATTCATTTTCGCGCAGGAAATTCTCATTTTACAGCTATTTTTTTATGTTAGGCAGTGCTTTCTTATGGCTACTTGCTTATTGATGTATTTCAGTATTAAAATATACAGGTCAACCCCTGTTGACCTCTTTGCATTGTCTAGTTAGGGGGGGCATGAAGTGAGCTTGTTTTCCAGAAATACTTGGAAGTCACAGGTTCATACTCATCATCTAATATGTTTTTTAGTATATTTATGTCAAATAAAGGGCAACACTTGAAATCAACTGGTACCACACCAGACAACCCTCCTCAAAAGATAAAGAGAGGTCCTCAAAGTCTGCATAATACTCCAAAATCGAGGAAAACATTGTTTCTGAATGATTCATTTTACCTATCTATTAATGAGAACAAGGAGTTGGTACGTTAAATTTTTGTTTTTGCACACATTGATGTATGGAGAATAATTATCAATTTAAAACAAATACCGAGTAGACATTTTTGACTGTTTGACTAATTTGTCTTCTTTACAGCTAAAAACACACCAAACGGAACGCCACAGTCAAACTCCGAACTGGCAGCTATGGTACAATATATTGCACTGTACCATGATCAAACCCTGTCAGAATGGCGGAGTCATAAACAATCTGTGTTTTGAGAATAATGCACTGAAACTATTTGAGAAACTGCAGGGTTGCCAAAAAGGGCAGGTTGTATGCTGTGACTGACAATAGTAATATAATTTAATGCAGCTAGTAAACATTTATCAATTGCATCCTAATCAAAACTTAATCTTTTGTTAAGGCAATGCTTGTCGTCATAAAGTATTCAACTATTTCCGCAAAACCTTTGCAACTGTGGATCTTGCTGAAAAACATTTCTGCATTGAATATTTTGATGATGACATTCCATTGATTGTTTCTTCAACACCTGGAACTAGTACTAGGAGCTGCTCATCAATCAATCTTTCTTCCGTATTTGAGCACTGTCCAATAACTGAAAATGCTGTGGTTTCTAACACAAATGGGCATGCCATGAAGACAATTATTTAATTATTTGATCTTTTATCAGGATATCAACAAGAGCAATTACTGACAAAACTTGTTCAAGACCAGATGAGGACATTGTTCAGACTAAGCCTATCTAACTTTGTACCAAATGATTTTATCAGCAAAATATCCAAGGCAATGAAAAACCCTAAGGACAATTAAAAGCAAAACATCATATATCACCTTGGGAAGTGTTTGAAACCTGACAAGGATGGTATGAGCAGATTAATTATGGACAGGACGCGTTATGGGTTGCTAAGCCACAATATTATGTTTTTCGCATTAGATGATGTTACAAATTTACACCCTGAGCCACATTCTGTCAATTGGGAGGTCACAATGTTTTCGCATTTTGGGCACAAAATAGGCTGCTCTCTAGAGAGAGCCTACGTGGTTGACAAGTGATTGTGCTCGATTGCGAACAATGACCATAGCTGGTTGTAGTACACATGATGTTTCCACAACAACAGATAGCAATACATATGGAACTGTTACAAAGGCTAAAAACTGTGATTGTTCTGACAATAATAATTCAGAAATGGTCTCAGGGAATTGGCAAATAAATGCAAAGATACCAGTAACATTATTCAACAAACAGATGCTGAAACCCTTGCTGACTTCCTTATGGATGATTCAGAAATTTCTGTTGCCTTTGAGGAAAATGAGTGTTCCAGTGAATGTAAGGTGAGTGAGGGGAATTAATTCTCTCTTGCATTAGCATTTTTTTTTTGTAATTTCTTCACTTTTGGCTGTGTTAAAGGAAACCCTGTTTCATCCCTTTGGTAAGTTTAACTAGTGAAGGAATCGAAGATATTGAGCAGTCATCATTGAGTATTAATGCCTTGAGCCACATGCATAGATTGGATGTGACTTTGGTCAGTCAGTCAAGGAGGATGGACCCAACAAAGGTTAACTTTTGTTGCATAGGAGCAAAATCTTTTCTTTAATTTGTACAAACTTGAAATGAAACTATATTAACCTTGAATTGCTACATGCTCAAGTCAATGTTGCTGGCTTGTCAGTTCGACAGTTCCAAAGAAAGATAAAGAGCACAGGATATACCAAATATGCCACAATTCAGGTGATATATACCATTATTTATACACTTCATATGAAAGTGCATTAACTAGATTGTAGTCAAATCTATGACAGTTATTTTAGTCAAATATACATAACCATAAATTTAATTTTGTTTCATTCAAAGTTGATGTTTGTTTAATCTAGCAATATATGGACATAAAACATGCATATATACAGTTTGTCTGAAAAAAACGTAGCGTACATTTATGCATGAATTTCAAATTAGTTTGATGCATTTCAAATAAGGCTAAAATCTCATGGTAGTACTATAAAAAATATCAAATTTTTCTTGTCTGGAAATTTGTCATGGATGTATTTAATGTCTTAATTTCCTTTGCTTTATTTGTCATCAGTTGGAGATGCAGCCTTACCAAATTGGTAATGCATCAGCCTATTTTTGAAAGGAAATCGCTTAATGGTATACTAGCATCAAGAATTCCACACTTCCGCTATGCGCGCAATGGTATGTGGGACAGGGCCAAAGTTCAAGTGAGTCCATGACATATAAAATTATAATCTGTTAAAGCATCTGACAGATGAATATTCGTAATATTTGGCAATATTCATCAAAATTTTAATGGATTCAAAGGAATTATCACTTGAAGAAATAAAGATGTGGAATGTTGAAGCCTTAAAAGCTTTCTGCCGGCAAAGAAACTTGAAAGTATCTGGCAGAAAGGCAGAGTTAGTAGCTCGTGTTTTCGCTGCATCAGAAATGAATGTTACAATACAACCTACTGCAGAAGAACGATCCCGTGTAGTTCAAGAAGCTAAAAATAAAATTCTTAAAACCCCTGAAGGGAATTTGCCAGATCCGGCTGGGCTAAAAGATGGTTGGCTTACTGAACGCGAAGGTATGGCTACTTGGCCCCCAATTTTCCTAAGCGACATCACCATCTTCCTTATGCAAGAACACCCTGGCAAAGAAGTTAACTTGCATAAAAGGGTATTGAATGAGTACAAAGAAGGAAAGGCTTATAGGCTGTTTGAAGCTGGCTGGCTCAAAGATGTCAACATGCATAATATAACAACTGATTCCAAGTATTGTTTTCTGAAAGCCAAATGTACCCATACAATGAAGATTTTTGATGTTCCACACACTGCATGGGTCTCAGCAAACAAAAGAAGTGGGGAAATTGTCAATGCTTATTGCACCTGTGTAGCTGGGTAGGTTATTTTAATTTGTCTTTCGTTTTACTTAAATTTTGTGCATTGCAATT
>JAOBYK010632555.1:0-10904 GCA_025434845.1 Phenganax subtilis | reverse complement strand
TCTCCTTCAACACCTCGAACCTCCACCAGAGTGGTCCCGCCCATTTGGGCGCCAGCGGATCTCACCCGTGGGGCCGTCCATCCTGCGGATCTCTGCCGCTTCTCACCCACCGGCCCTCCACGGGCACGTGCCCGTCATACTCCGGTGGTGGCAGGCCCATGTCTGCCATCCCAAAGCGATGCCCCGGTGGAGTCCGGGGGACGGCCGGAAACGGTCGATTGGAGGTTCCGGGAGGCCGTTCCATGGTCGAAAACGCCCCGGCGTCGAGGTCCGTCCGGCTCCTTCGAATGATCAACTCAGAGCCGAGGATTGGGCTTCTGCCTCGTCCAAATCGAGATCGCAACCAGCTTGGCAGGGCCATCAACCGCCACGACGCCGATACTGTCGCCAGGGTGCATCATTAAGGTTTCCCCTTCTCTCAACTTAAACCTCGGCGAGCGCTTTTGACTGCGCCAAGGCAACTTCATAGAAATCGGTCAATTGAGACTATATACCTGGACCTTCAAGGGGTGTCCAATGGAGGTCCCTTAGTGGCGTAGGGGCTTCCATTGGGCACGCCTTGGAAGGTCCTGGTATGTTCAATATGCATTTAAAATACTAAGCTCCCACCACGACGAGTCACCCGTCACCACCACCATCGGCACGGCAGTCGGGGCAAAGACACATCTGCTGCCCAAGCTTCAATAAACGTGGGAAATATGCAGTAGAGGTCCCAAGTACACCATAAAGGACCTAGCTGAGCGCGGGAAAATTCACAGAAAAAGGATGAGGTTGTAAACACAGGTGGTTTGAGCAGGGTGGGGCCACAACCCAGTTCTACTGTTAAACCTTTGAAGAACAGTCTTGGGACAGTCTTGGGAAAGGCCAGCTGATGCCTAGTGTTCTAATTTTACTTATATAAGCAAGCCTAAATTTGCCATAAGTACCATCGGGATCCATCGGGCTTGCTCTCCTCAGAGCTTTGCCGTGCCGTCCTTTTTGTAGTTTCTGGTCAGTCAAGGCCCCTTTTGATACGTTGGCGACGGTCCAAATGTTCAGGTCAGCTGCTAGTAGCGATTCCGCCTCGCCCACCACAACCATCTCCTCTTTGAAGAGGCTGAAGATTCGCATGTTGTGCTGGATCGAGGGCGAGGCTGACAGGCTCAAGACCTCTGGAACGGCTTGAAGCTCTGGGAGAAATGGGCTGTGCGGCTAACCCTTCAAACAATGCCATTGGAATGGATGAATGCAAGGAGACACAAGGAGACACAAGTGGCGTGCCGCATGCCTTCCCTCGAACCAAATCACCCACCCATAAGCCACAGATTCAGTAAGGCTTTGTCATTGGTTTCTCTGGCTGTTTTCATCCTTCTCCTCTTATTGTCTCGTCCAACCAAGAAATTGGCACATCGCATGACCCAGGCTGCGCCTCCATCTCCGGCGCAGGGACCACTTCATAAAATGCACCTCATTTGCTGAGGGGACCAGTGGCACTCCACCGCCCAAAGGTTCTAGAAGCCCTAGGCTTGTTTGAGCTGGATCACGACCTATCACAATCAAACATCAAAGAAAAGCACTGCGCGAGTCCTATCTGGGGATTCCCGCCTGACTGCAACACATGGACCTCGTGCTGATCGGCATTGAGCTGAAGCTCCTCGATGTGCTCTCCTTTTTGAATCGTCAGATGCCCGGCACCAGAGACCAAACAGAAGGAGCCTCCTCCAAGCAAGGGCTCCAGATGCGGGCACCGGGTGCGATCCACCTGCAGGGGCCAGAGGTGGGATCCCCGGAGGTCGAGCCAAGAGACATTCCTGTACAGAAAATCGAATGACAAATATATAAAAGGGAAGGTATAGGCCTTACCTTTCATTGTTGCTATGTGTGTTATCTTCTACTTTCAACACAAAACATACATATACTTTTATTATTGTGATATATACTGGGGTCAAATGACTTAGCCAAAGTGGCCCGATATGACATACAACTTTTTTCCAGGGAAAGTCCTAAGTCATGTAGAGGTGTGAAATTTGCCATTTCAGTGGCAAACGTTCATGACATAGGCCAGTTTGGCGACAAGCGTTCCTTTCTTTCGAAAAGTAGAGAGACGGAGAGATGCACCTTAGGGATCCACGTGCCCTCTGAGACTAAAAACCTCATGACTTAGCCGCACAATGTTTAATGTATTTTTCATTATTTTTCACAACTCCTTTGTTATTTCACCCTAGTATAATTGTGTATGGATTTTGTGGGGTGGTACTGCGGGAGTGGATCGAGCTGGATGTGGACTCTGGAACTCTTTTTCTGGCAGAGTTCCTCCCTTGGACGTGCTGTCAAAGGCACCTCCCCCTGCCCCTTTTGCATGTGCGTGAGGCACAGAGCACGAGTAGCAACAGGGCCACCGTCGATGTGGCCTAGTCACCTGGTTTGCCTTAGTGGTGCCATGGTAAGTTTGGGGATCAGTTCTCCCTGATCTCTTGCTGTAGACACTGTAGACATGCTGCAGGATGTGCGTCTCAGTGGCTCGTCTGCCTTGTGGGTGTCCCAGAAATCCAAGTCTTTAAGGATTCCACCAACCTGTCATGTCGTCCCTTGGGCCAGCTGTGTTGGCAGAGCTTTTGCCATTGCTCTTACCATTGCCAGAGGCTGCCTGAGTGCGTCTAACTCGGGCGATCGGGGTCGGACCGGGGCGACTGGGGCACCCATGTCGCCATCGAGAATCCATCGGAGCCAACGTTCAACCAAGGCGTATGAGTCAAGCAACTCTCGCACGGAAATGCCAGCCAAAGCTGTCCAATGGCACACCGGCCCTGGGACTGATACCATCGAAGTGTCAAGGTTTATGTGTGCTGCAACATGCAAAAGCTGTTCAATCATCAGCTCTCAAATCACTTTTGGGACTTTGTAGACATGCTGACATGCTGTGTTCTTTCTCTATGGCAACTCTTTATGTACACACTCCCTGATTCTATCTTGGAGCCGTCAGGACTAGTGCAATCTAACAAACATTCAACCCAGGCAATCTAAGTGTCAAGCAACTGTCAGCAAGGAAATGCATGTTGCAAAAGCTGTCCAGTGCCTAGCAAGGCTTGGTCTGATGCTTCAAGTGCAAGCTGGCATCCATATTGCATACAATGATAGCAGACCCAGCAAACGAGCCAACCACCTTGTGCCGTTGCTGGGGAACTATTTGTCTGAACCTGATCAACAAACAAGCGCGGTTGATGCAACTCTCTCTGCACATCTCCTGAAGCTCTTGGAATTGGGTACAATCAGTGCGCATCTTCCATTCAGAGCCCCCATCGCGTGCGAAGCACTCACGTGCTCCTTGAGAGCCGCCCTGAATCCTAGAATCTCAGCTCACAAACGCAAAGTACTCAATGTCGTACGCTTCTCCAAACAATTCCAACCACTATCAGATCGCCGAATGCGTCTGGAAGCATGGAAGTCCTGAACAATTCCTTAGTCATTCTCTTGCTCATGAAGGCGCTGGAGTGGTAGACAAACTCAGATTGGGAATGTTTGCGGACCTGGGACCTCGTCTTGCAAAACTCATCATTGGCGGTTAACATCCAAGTAAACCAGAAGCTCCTGAGCCAATGTGTCTTGATGTTCATCCGGACAAATGTTCAAGTGAGCTGATCAAATTGAATTCTGGTGGTGCTGAAGACAGGGCGCTTTACAAGTTTAGGTGCTTCTGATATTGTCCAACTAGGGAGGATGACCCTGTCCCAAACAGGTTACATCTGCCGCAATCTCCGCTTTGCTGAGGGCAACCAGAATTCACACCACCGTCAGCAAGGAAATACATCCTGACGAAGCTGGCCAGTGCCTAGCACGGCCGGATCTGATGGCTCTTCAACTGAAGGGCCAAGCTGGCATCCATATTGCATACAATGATAGCAGACCCAGCAAACAAGCCAACCACCTTGTGCCGTTGCTGGGGAACTTTTTGTCTGAACCTGATCAACAAACAAATGCGGTTGATGCAACTCTCTCTGCACATCTCCTGAAGCTCTTAGAATTGGGTACAATCAGTGCGCATCTTCCATTCAGAGCCCGCATCGCGTGCGAAGCACTCCCGTGCTCCTTGAGAGCCGCCCTGAATCCTAGAATCTCAGCTGACAAACGCAAAGTACTCAATGTGGTACACTTCTCCAAACAATTCCAACCACAGATCGCCGAATGGGTCTGGAAGCATGGAAGTCATGAACAATTCCTTAGTCATTGTCTTGCTCATGAAGGCGCTGGAGTGGTATACAAACACAGAACAGGGATGCCTGCGGACCTGGGACATCGTCCTGCAAAACTCATCATTGGCGGTTAACATCCAAGCAAATGATCCCCAGGATGGTCTTCCGCACCAGGACACAGCCCATGATAGGCAAAAGAGTCGAATAGCACATGTGTCCTCCACTCTTTAAGGCCGACAATACAGGGATGGCGTTTGTGGCCAAGCACTCTCATGTCTGTCTGACGTGCAAATGTTGTTAGTGCCCAGGACACAACAGCATGGCTTGCACATTCTAGGTAGCCGTGAACCGTGCAAGTGTGCTTGTCCAAAAGCACCACTTCCAGGAATCGATTGCTGGAGCACGAGGTCATCATAGACATTCTTGGCAATGTTTCTTTCACGCCTAAATTGCATCTACAATAACAGTTGTTCCTTCGCAACATCAACGGCACCTTACTCATTCTACTCTCTCACGGGCTTCCTGCATCCGGGCACAAGGCTGTAGCAACTTGTCCTATTGCAAACGTGTGCTAAAGCCTCTACAGTTCATTGAAACTTGCACATCTGCCTTGTCGAATGTGGAAACGGCCGGTATGGCTTTTGTGAAGTCACTGTCAGCAAGGAATCCAATTGAGCAAAAACTGTTCAGCACCTAGCAAAAGCCTATCTGATTGAGTCTTGGCTATCTTCTGATCTATGCGAAAGCTCTCTCCTGAACATGTGCTCGAATGACCGTAGGAAAATGTGTCCCAAACGAACGCATAAAATGCAGCTCCCTAACCTCGAAATTCACGCAGTTGCTGCACGCTTCTTTCCACAAAAAAGTAAAAATAGATTGTGGATGATTGTTGGATACTGATTGCAAACATGTTTGTCTTGAGTTTCGGCTGTGCTGGGCAGCTTGCGCGCTTACCTCTGAAGATCAATGGCAACCAACTGGGCACGGTAGACATTAAAGTAGCGCTTGCAAATTCGGGTGGGATCAAAATCAAGGCGCATACCTAAGGGCTTGTGCACCGAGAGGCAACTAAAAACCGATGATGGAAAGCCACAAAGAATGTGATGCTGCAGTGCATGTGGTTTTAGCTTTGTCTATTACGTCAGACCAATTACGGGCTTCCTACATCCGGCTGCATCGGAACATGCAAACATCGCTTGGGTGGTGTTCTTGCTCTTGGAATTACCAGCGAAATCGCAACTGGCGCAAATTCTACGAAGGAGTTCATGTTTCGAACATGTGTCAGAAAGGAAACGCATCCCACAAAAAATGTTCAGCTGTGATTTGGTAATCTTCTAATCTCAGCGCTCTGTATCTCTCCTGCTCTCTTAAATGCGCATAAAGGAAGAACTTTCTTGAAGGGCCACTACAACAGGTGTACTAAATGAGCTGAACAAACTGCGTTTCCCTAAGCTGAAAGCGCACGCAGTTGCTGCATATGTCAATGAACTCTTAAAGATTACAAACTGCAACATGTTTGTCTTCAGCCCTGTTGGGCGGCTTGCCTGTGCTGACCAGTCTAAACCAATGGCAAACAACTCGGACCAGCTGCGGGTGCGTTTGCAAATTCTGGTGGGTATCAAAACCGAATCAAATACCCAAAAGGTTGTGCGCCGAGAGGCACCTAAAGGCCAGTGAAAGGTGCTCCACAGATTCAATACCGGTTCGTGCACATCTTTGCATGCGGCTGAGATGTTCAAGGACATATGCCGTGCATAGCTTCTTTTCCTCAATCAGATCCAGCAGAACTAATGCACTCCAACGAATGCTTTATCTGCCGGAATCTGCGTTGGAAGCAACTCAGAAAGAAAACCCATTCTGCCAAAACTGTCCAGCGCGCAGCAAGACTTTGTCTGATTGTGCTCTGCCACTCCCCTGTCTTAAGCAATATGCCTTGATGTCCGTCCTGTGGGTTGTTAAAGTGCTCCGACGCAATCAGAATTTGTCCAGGTGATGCTGAAAGCAGAGTGTTTTGAACAAGTGGGCAGCATAGCAGCATAGCCTTGTTCGTCCAGCATGTAGATTTGTGCTGGACAAGGGTGCTTGTCCAAAAGAAGCACCTCCACGGATAGGTTCGGGTAGTTTGAGGCCATCATGGCACCGGGACTATGACCCTCAACTTGCCCCAATCTCAAGTGCACGTTCTCGCAAGCGGTTGATATCTTCCAAGAAAAGTGCCCTGCATGCCTTCTTTTCCTTCAGAGCCACTGGAAATTGTGCACTCCAGAAATGCCTTATCTGAGGGAACCCATGTTTGGAACAACTTTAGCAAGATTTTGTCTGATAGTGTTCTGGCAATGCCTCACTAAACCAGAAGCTCCTGAGCCAATGTGTCTTGATGTTCATCCGGACAGTTGTTCAAGTGCGCTGATCAAATTGAATCCTGGTGGTGCTGAAGACAGGGTGCTTTACAAGTTTAGGTGCTTCTGATATTGTCCAACTAGGGAGGATGACCCTGTCCCAAACAGGTTACATCTGCCGCAATCTCCGCTTTGCTGAGGGCAACCAGAATTCACACCACCGTCAGCAAGGAAATACATCCTGACGAAGCTGGCCAGTGCCTAGCACGGCCGGATCTGATGGCTCTTCAACTGAAGGGCCAAGCTGGCATCCACATTGCATCCAATGACAGCAGACCCAGAAGAAGGACGAGAGCACATCACCTTGTGGCGCAGCTGAAGGACTATGTGGCTGAACCTGATCAACAAACAAATGCGGTTGATGCAGCCCTCTCTCTCTCTCTCTGCACGCCTCTCAGAGCTCTTGGAAATTGGTATAAGTATTTGATCGCCGAACGCGTCTCCAAGCATGGAAGTCATTGAAAGTTCCCGAAGCTGACAAAAACACATTGTCTTTCTCATGAAGGCGCTGAAAAGGTAGGCAGAGCCAGACTGGTAAAGCAGGAGGACCTTGCACGTGGTCCGGCAAAACGCTTTGACTGTTGACATCCAAGCCAAGGATCACCAGGAGACTTTTCCGCGCCAGGACACTGCCCACGATTGATGCGAATCTTGTCTTCCACCCGTACAACACAGCAAATCTGTCTGCTCATGGATGGTCAAGCACTCTCACATGGTTATGTACTATGTTGCTGGTGACACTGGAGCGCAAATAGTTTTGAAATAAGCAAGTGTGCTTGTCCAAAAGGAGCAACACCTCTGCCACTAGACTGCCGGAGCAAGAGGTCACCATAGACATGTTGGGACTGTGGCTTACTGTGGCTTTGACCATACCTAAAGTACCTAAAGTATTGCAACCACATTCCTCAATGGTTCCTTTCGCAAAACCCACAGTGCAAGCGGTCCTGCATCAAAAGAATCATGGTCGTCCTGCATCAAAGGAAATCGCAAAATCAGCTGACTTGTTCCAACAATCGATCTCAAATTATGCACAGCACCTCCTTTTACTTCCTGACTCAGATGGTTGTAACTGGGGCAATCCTGTCTTATCCTTGTCGAGGGCTACCTGGGTTTAAACAACTGTCAGCAAGGAACCACAGTGTGCGCAAGCTTTCTAGCGTTTAGCAAGACTCGATGAGATGGCTTGTTTGAGTCACGTGCAAGCTGGCAGCGAAATTATATACATCCTATGACGTGTTCTGGAGGTGCTGAAAAAGGCCTATGGGTGAATCAATGAGACGCACGCCTTGCTACAAGTCTTTGCGACCTCCTGAAATTGGCATAGAAGTATTATAGATCCCCGAAGGCATCTTGAATCGTGGAAATCATGAACATCCTAGTACGTGGGCTACACACCTTTGGCTTGCCAATGGATGTGGGGCAATGGTACAAAAATGCGGAATACTCAAGCATGCAGACTTTGCACACAAGCTCAATTGGCGGTTGGTGGAGAAATCATCAAACACTTGGTGTCCTGCTCCAAGACACACCAATTCTATCAGTCTCTATTGTGTTTGTATAACGACACACCCTGTCATAGGCGTGCGTCATCTTTCCCCACAAAATCTGCAGGGAACAATGCTGTCTACTATTCAAGGCACATGATTTAGTACAGGTCGTGCATGGCCGTGTATGGCTGGTCAAAGTTGCCATCGCACATGACATGTTCATGTCTACAAATGCCGAGATCTTGAATGCTCATTTTACCTCAGTGGCATCCGTCTCATACCTTTTGGACAGGGTCTACACAACCAAGGTGAAATGGTGCTGCCGCAAGAAACTGTGCAGTCTGTGCATCTTGCTGTCTGCTGTGAGTTTGAACCTGCCTCCCGCACGGAACTCCGTGATATATCATGTCATTCGGAAGTCAGCCGGCGAAGGCACGGGGAATGCTTCGGAATGCACCTAAAACAGCGAATGCACGCTGCACGCACGCAGCGAATGCACGCTGCGGGAGTTCGTGGAGGTGCTGTGAAAGATCGGAGGCAAAGACTGAGCGAGATGCTGCTACCAAATGGCTGTGGGGTCATGGCAAGATGCTGCACCCGTCTCACGCTGGTAGGTTGACCTCCCAGGTGGTCTCTGATCGGTGGTCAAGTGGTAGCCCCCAGGGTGCCCAGTTTTGACCCGCACCCAAATGCCTGCATGTTTAGGCTCAAGGGCTGTGCAAAAAAAAAGTGGGGCTGGCTGGCTCAGTCGATACTCGACCGCAAGCAGTCGATACTCGATACAGTCTGCATACGACTGCCTGAGTCGTTGTCAGTCACTTCCAATGACTCTGGCATCGTGTTGTATGGTCAGAGTGTTGTGAAATGAATCGTGAATGTACGAGCTAATCTCCATGACCTTCAATGTCCAGCATGTAGCTCTGAGCCAGACAAGTGTGCTTGTCCAAAAGAAGCACCTCCAAGCATAGGCGCCGGTAATTTGAGGCCGTCATAGCACTAGGAATTCGGTGTTCAATCCTCGGCACCCTACTCAAGGCATGCTGCATGCATGAACTTCACAGGTTGTCCAAAGGTTCAAGCCAGGTGAATCATGGCCGTCCCGCATACCGGGACATGGAACAACAGCTGACCTCCTTAAATAATTGCACTCAAGTCCTGCGCATCCTGTGTCCAAGATTGGTTGCAACTTCTGCTGGAATCTTACCTTGTCCAGGGCAACCGGAATTTAGAATACTGTCAACAAGGAATCCCATTTCGCAAAAGCTCTCCAGCACCTAGCAAAACTCAGTCTGATACTTGAAGTGAAAGTAGTGTGCAACAGGTGCTCTAACGAAAACCAAAGGTGTCCTTGAGGCACTGAAGATCCTGGGCGTTATTCTTCTGTTCAAAGAGATTCCAGTTGCTGTAAACACCTCTCTGACATCTGGAAAAAGACACAACTCAGAGCAATAGAGTATGGAAAGAGACGTACAGAAACTGAAAACATGCTTATCTACCAACCTGTCAGCCACCTTGTGTTTACCAATGGTTTACCATGGTGTCTAAAGGATGTTGTTCACGGCTGCCCACTTTACGACCAGCAACTTTGAGTGGTCCTTAGCTTTGACGGAAACAACCAACGGATTGACAAAATGCTGTTTCAAATCTCTCTTGCAAGTTCGTAGCTTTTGCTGACCTCGTACGTTTGAGTCAATCAAATCAGTGACCTATGCCAACACACTACCCAAGATGGGCATGCAGCCCCTTTCCCAACGAAAACTTGTGAAAATAGATATGTGATTTCTGCTGATTTCCAGCCCTCTTCTTGTCTCAACAACCTGCAAGACCTGTGGTTGGGGTTATTGTAACTCCTAACGGGTCGGCGAAAGGTCCCAAGGAGCATCTGGAAGCCTGGAACTAACAACAGAAGTGGTAGAAAGCTTGCTACTAGTTGCTGTTATCTAGTTGCCAGTTCTCCAAGTCACACTGGTGGAACCCGAGTACAAAAAGCGGGTGGACATGTGGCTGACAGCGAGTGTCCAAGTGTATGGAGCGGCCTGGTCAGCACCGACTATGTGATTGACTTGCAATAGGTGGAAGCAACACTGGTTGCAAATTTGGCAACTTTACGAAGGGAGCCGGCTGCCAGACAAACTCCTTAGTGACCAAAGTGAGGTTCTAAGCCAGGAAACTCATCGAGTGAGCAATGACCAAGACATGTCGACCTGAAAAAAATATGATTGATAAAGTTGGAGCAAATCCGTAACAATGCAAGAACCTTTGCACTGGAAAGCAGGCTCCTGGGGAGCCTTGTTAAGTTCTTGGATGTATTGCACGCGATCAGCGGGCTAGTGCTTTCTGAAGAGCCAGGAAGCGTCAGCAAAAGCAACAATCCAGAAACGAGCGTTCGCGTTTTCAGCTCCACATGCTTGGCCAGCGAGCACCCTTTTGCAGGAGGACACGTTACCTGTGGCACTTTGAGTTAAGGATGCTCCACAATAGCTTTATAATTGCTTCAAAAAAGGCAGGGATGGATGGACGTAGCTTGGGGTTGGATTTGACACCCTGGCTCCACGGCGCCATGCCGCTTTGACGAAGGAACAACCTCTCAAGTATCACCACTCTTCAAAAACGTTTATGGCCTTTTCTTTTTGGATTGTACTGTCCAATCAGCAAAAAGGCGAACATCCTCGCACTCCGTGTAATCATGTGCCACTGGTGAAACACTCACTCACTGCTGCTCATGTCTAGTCAGACGATGTGACAGGTCCATGAGAGCTGACACCCCCACGACATTCTGAATTCTGCCATAATACCTGAATTCTTGCATGAAAATAGTTGCATCTTTGGTTTGTGGACTCTTCATGCTG